>WOVY01001537.1:0-73285 GCA_013436015.1 Rhipicephalus annulatus
GAGGAAAAAGCGAAAAAGGCTCGCTGTCAGCGAAGCAGCTCACAGCAGTGCCCAGGGGCAGCATCACTGGCGATGAAGTTGGGTTCAAGGCGGTGACCAATGCCTTGTCGTCGTTAAACCGCACAAGGCCGGGTGCAATGGTAAGCCCCGCAGGTTTGGAGGAAACTGATGAAGCAATGAACATGTGAACGTTAACTATAGTATCCGAAGCGATCGGAGAATTCGTTCATCTCCTGGCGAATTGAAACAATCCGCGGCAGCAACGAAACGGAAGCTGTATGGATCGACATCAGATGAACTCTCAGTAGCTGACATATGAATTACTCGCTGACGACACGATATGAAAGCTGATGCCGAAGAAAGGAAGTCCCATCTTAAAATGACTGTGTGAGTGCACAAAGGAAGTACAAGAAACTGAATGTGGTGAAGGATGCCATCTATGAAAACGCGGAATGTACAAACACTTGAAGGCTGAAAGGGACTCCATCTGCACAACGAAGGGGAGGGCCATCGTATGGCGTACTAACTTTTTTCAAGCGGGCATAAAAGTCTGAACGAATTATGGAAAGTGATGCGCCAGTGTCTACTAGTGCCTCTGTCTGTATACCTTCAACATACACCAATAAAACATTTGATGGGCGGTCTGGAGGAGTTTAACGCAGTTCGAAAGATGTAGCTTTCCCTCCCAAAGCTGCACTGTTTAGTTTTCCAGTTGGCGGTCGGGAATCGAAGTAGAAGGTCGAAGGGGAGAGGAGGAACGCCGCATCGGTGAATGTGAGCGACGACGAAGAAACGGGAACTGCCAACTGAGGCAAAGTTCTGCGGAGACGGCGACCAGCGTGTGCTGTTCTCATACTGTCGGCAATACGGTGGTCCAGTTGGGTAGAAGTTGTCCCGTTCATAATCACCGTAGCTTCATCTTTCGTCTTGTTGACGGCGTTGGCAATACCTTGAAATATGACCACGGATGCCACAATAAAAGCAAGTCGGTCGTGAAGTGCGCCAGGTGTTGTAAGCTGGGAAGATGGTCGCGGTGCGAGCGAGTTGAGCGAGCCATGCACATCGGGCACTGGTAGCTGCATTGGGCTGTGCTGGGGTGCAGGTGTTCTAGCAGCAACCTGAGCATCAGTTGGCATGGTCACAGGATAAGAACTCGGAACAGGTGTGACAGTCATCGAGGCCAGGCTTTAGTGGGGCGCAGGCATTGTTGCAGCACCTTGAGCATAACTTGGCAGGGGCACGGGATCTGAGCACGGAACGGGTGTGCCTGTGATCAAGGCCAGTTCCTTTCTCACGACTTCGCGTAAACTAGTAGCAGGTGGCGTCGTTCAAATATCAAGGTGGCGAGGTGAAGCCTGTGCATGAAGTTCCTCGCGGACGATAGAGCGGATCAATGAACGCAGCTCTTTGGTGTCGTGACTCGAGCTGAGATCAGGCATATCAGGTTGCACCCGAGTGGTTTGAAGCTCCTCGAGGCGCTGACAAGTAGCTACAACATCGGCGACGGTCTGGGGATTCTGCACCACAAGCGCATTAAAAGCGACTGTCGCAATGCCTTTCAGCAGGTGGCGCACGCGGTCGTTTTCCGCCATATGGTTGTCGATGCGGTGGCAAAGGGCGAGAACATCTTCCATGTAAGAAGTGTAAGACTCGCCGGGGCGTTGAAAACGTGCACCAAGCTTTTTCTTGGCAATATTCGAGCGCACTGACGGGTTGGCGAAAATCTGGCGGAGCTGGCGCACAAAGGCGGGCCAAGTCAAAAATTGGTAGCGTGGTTTTAAAACCACGTTTTTTGCGACACCGCTCAAGTAGAAAGCAACGTGGGTGAGTTTTGCAGGCTCATCCCAGTTGTTGATGGCACTCACGCGGTCATACTCCTCAAGCCAGTCTTCCACGTCCTCACCCGGAAGCCCAGCGAACAGCGGAGGATCCTTTTGAGGGCTGGTGACCAGGTGAGAAGGGTTTCTTGGCAGTGGGAGCGGTGGTGCAGCTGCAGCACTGGGCTGCTCGGCTTGCGACATTACCGCACCCAGGACGTTTAAGCGGCGGCCTGAACGGAGCTCCAGAGATGTGTTGTAGAATACGCTGGGGTTGTGCGAGAGCGCGAGAGGACGCGGGAATCAGGCAGCACTTTCCGCCACTTGTAAGATGGCGTCCAGTACCCTCAAGACTCTTTTTTATTGTCTCGAGTATGTTACCCACAACCTGTAATGATGCTCACAATATATACACACACACATATATATATATATATATATATATATATATATTATATATATATATATATATATATATATATATATATGAAAGTAGATGCGCTTTCACATAAAAACTGTTTATTGTGCCGACGTTTCGACAGGAACCCTGTCTTCTTCAATATATATATATATATATATATATATATATATCATTAAAACAGAAACAACGCCTCATTGTTGGCAGGTTTTACTAGCGTCCTGCTCGTCCACTTAACGCTCAAGCACTTGTGGTGCTCTTTGTTACTCATTACATGGGGCTCTGCCTGTGAACGTGGTTGGCTGCTGACAACGTCTCCGGTGCGCGGCATTGGCTGTACAGGAGTGACCCCGTTCGGATATGCCCTGACTTCACCAGGAATCTTGCCAAACAAAGTTTTGGTTGCTGACATTTGCTGCGTTGTAGCGTTCGCAGATCTCGTACACGCCACTCTTCGTTGTTTGCGAAAAAGATATGGTTTCGGCGTGTATTAAAGATGGTATGGTGTTGGCTATGGACGCAGAGATGGAGACCTGGAGAGGTGGATCTGACCTGAGTGGTGGGTCGGTACAAGGGCAGGTTGTAAAGTTCACTTCCGGTAAGCTGCAAAGTACACATGCAGCCTCGAGGTGGTTCTTCTCTGGGGCTCCATCATCTGTAGCTGTGAAGTAGGAGTTGGTGGTCGTGGAGATTCGGTGGTTACTCGGACGCTATGAGCTTTGAGCATCAGCTATGAGCTTTGCGCATCAGTATGCCCAAGAGTACTGCCGCAAGCCTTCGTATTGATGCTATGCCCCTGTGGCAATCTGAAGGCGGTCTATGGCCATGCACCACTTTTTTTTGGTCCATCTAGGTTTCGTGATTTCCGAGAGCGTTGTGACTGCCACCCATTTCTGTGCGTTGTTCTAGGAACCACGAATATTTGGTAGTTGAAAGCTGGTGGTGGTGACACGGCAGGGGAACCACAAGAAAATAACCACGCCACGCATCGAGTTGATGTGTGAGCAGACAACACGACGGTATACCAGAGCTTTCTTTGGCTGTCAGGTTACGATTCTCTATAGTATTACAAGGCTACAGCCAACGACTCAACAATCCCGTGCAGTCAGGACAAGGCTTCCGGGAACAGCGCCGTGGCCGACACTGTCAAAGCGTGGACTGCGATGTGGAGTTGCGGAATCATGCGAGGAAGCTCGATAGGTTTTCGGATGAATCGCAGGTGGAGCCAATGATAACATACGACTGTAAGAAGTACTCCTGAATTAGCGTGCATACTATGGTAGTATCGTTGGCCGAGAGTGCTTGCAAAGCGCACGTGAGCGTCTGAGGTGCTGATGGAGTACGAGTTAGAGGTTGCCAGCAAGAAAAGTGTGGGCACCGGAGCCTGGCAACAGGACGCTGCATGCGGTATCGGTGGTAGCGATATACGCCAAGGAAGTCTGAATGGTTTACGTAAAAGACTCACTTTTTGTAACAGTCTGTGATCGATCCCCACGTCACGGAGAGCATTCGTGACATACCCGAACGAATGGAGCCCGCAAGCCTGGATTCTGTACATCATCTCAGGCGCAGGTGGTAGAGACGTTCGTGTAAGGTGAAGTTCTGGAACCACCGATGAGGCATTGACACTGTCCGTGGATGGTTCGATGGGCAGCTGCTGCAGCGGTTGGGCTGTGTAGTGCATAATGGAGGAAGCGTGCACGGTGTTCCCGGTTGGAGAGACCCGCGCTGCCGATGACACCCGAGAACGCGTACAGCTGGCTATATGTACATATAGCTATTGTTAATTAGCCATTTTCAGCCTCAAGATCGGAGCAGTGGTTTGTGCCACCTACGTTAGGGTACATAAAAATTTCGGTATTATATCTCAAGATTTAATAGCTCAACTAAAAAGTTCAGCTTTGAAATAACGTCATGTGCGGAAGGCAATTCGAAGTAAATAATAGTTAGTATCTATAAACGATTATTTATTTTTTTAAATCCAATCTTGCTTGTACAATCTCGCCTGCACACCAATCTGGCCTGTACATTTTTGTTGTAATTCATTTTATTACACTTTACATTGAACAACTCTAATTTTTCGTTTAACGTCATTGTGTCAACATCTCGTAATATATTTCTTTTGTTGAATGCATCAGAGGCAACTTAGTAGCTTGCATGTAACTTACAATGTCGATCCACGTGGCTCATGTTATCAGCTGCAAGGCGTTAGCGCTGAGTGCTTCTTTATTATTTTTTAGGCCTGGTGAGCCAACGCCGGACATCGAATATTTATTAAATATCGGATATTCTTTAAACAGATGAACGAGAGTACTAGTCTGGCATCTTCAAAAATGCAGAACTTGTTCGTTTATTCAAAACAGCTTTTTTTTGATAATGTAGAAAGATATTTTGTAGGTACCTCGTGTGGGCAAACAATGTGGTTCTGGTTGTCGCTGTGTTTGCTGGCGAAATTCCTAGTGCAAAAAAGCTTCTAGAGAGTTTATTTTCTCAAACTTCCACAAGTTGCTGGCAAGCGAGCACACTTTGAGATGCTATGATCTGAACTTCCTTTCAGGAAAACAAATGTGCACCTTCTGGGTTAGAAAACCTAAAATTACAAATCATGAGAATGATTGCACGATGGAATTCAATCGCCAGTGCAAGAATCCCAACAAATTTTTGTTACAGCCAAACACTCAGTGCGATCGTAAGTTGAACTGTTTTTTTTTTCAGAAGAGATATTTTATGTTTCAAGTTACATTGCACGTACTGCAAGCACTTTGTTTTTTTTTTCAGGGTATGAGGAATTGTAGCAAGCCCAAGTGTAAGCAATAAGGAAAAGACATTAAATTAATGTATGATTTCAGTCCTGACTCATTTTACATATTTTCTTGGTACTACAAGTTTTCAGCGAAATGATGCTCGAACCTTCACAACGTTTAAGCGATTACGGCATGCGTTTACTCCATACCTCATGTCAAACAGTGAAGTTACCAGAGCGACCAGGTCATATCTAATTTTTCATTCCCCCAGCCATTGAAGGCGTCGATTCAGCTGTGGCACCGCATCTACGTTAAGTCACATGCTCTGGAAGTGTCTCTCATTACAGTTTTATTAACACCTGTGAGAACAGCAGTGGAGCTCTGCTCTCAGTAGCTCAAAACTTTCAAACAACTCAGGGTCATCCAGAGGCCAACGACAGGCAATAGTGTTCGGCTTACCTGTCCCCACGTGGGAGCGGCCTACTACTTTACTGCCTTGTGAAGTAGTGTTCCTCAAGCCCTAAAATAAACTTTCCCGGATAGCCTACATGTCGTTTCTTTTCTCTCCTTTCCCCTTCTTCCTGGGTTTGTCTGCCCTTGTGGGGTACGATTTTTTCTAGCTGCATGGCTTGTCTGACATCGGTACTATCACACCTTGCTCACTCTTTCATTGTTGTGGTACCCGACTGGTTCCTCAGCATGAACCGGCGTTATTCAAAGGTTTGTTTATCGTCGTGACTCCTGTGTGCTGTTACCAACCGCCTTTCTGTGTAAAATTGTGTTGCAAAATAATGAAATAACACGAGGCATCGCTACATGCCCAGGTTACACAAAAAAGGCAACTGGCTTTTTCTAAACGTTTATTCGGGAACACATGTAGGTTTAGGAAACTTCACTGAAAAAAGAAAGGAGAGGCGTAAATGATGTCTTATATCTTGTTTATGTCAACCTAGATTTTCTTTTAGAAACGTCACATAAAAGCACACTGTGATAGGTAACGCTTTAAAACGTCACAAAAAATTTTATTCAGGTTGAAAAAATTATAGAAAGGTCAAGAAAGCGTCGCTTTGGTAAAAAGGTGTAAACACGTCTCGAAAAGTACATTATTGCAGAAAAAGTTTTACAAACATCTACCGAAATTTTGGCATATTCCACGTACACTCGACATCAATGCTATACAAAACATGTGAAAGAAAGGTTAGTGTGTTCCAGTTTTGTTGAAATAAATGTTTGTCATTGACATAAAAGTTATGTACAAATGTTGTCCACACAGACATATTTTGAATAACCACATGCTTTTGTTGCATAACAATGCCAACAGCAAAGTTGGTACTACCCAGTTGTGTTGTTACAACAGAATCTTCGGTTGTTATTTTCAGTTTTTTAATGTCACAGCGCACTGCTGCTGAAAAGACAGATTTTTCTTATGCGACTTGTGCTTTTTTGTTGTGGCAACACAAGTCAGTCCAGTCTCTTGTGTTTTGCCACAACAGAGAGCTGTAGTGCTACGACAAATGTTTATAGTGCTGCCAAAATGTGCTGTCACAATAAGCATTCGGCTTGTACTATATATTTGTCAGTGTACAGTGCGATAGAGTTTTGTATTACAAAAATGTGTTGTGCTACAAGAGAGACTTGTCCCCGCATGTAGTTAATAGTTACGACAGAGGCCATCGGCAACTAATGCTACAAAAATCTGTCGTACATTAGAATTCGTTGTGTTATCACGCATCCAATGGTGACAACTTAAGTATCTGTAGAGTAATGCAAGAACATTCTGGGTGTCAGCAGCCAAATGCCTTAATAAATAGACCACGGTAACGGGGTAGCCTTTCCGCAAACACGCATCACTTATGCGGCTTCGCAGAAGTGGACTCTTCGTTTGATGCTCATGGCACGGCCACCCGGATCGGGCGAGCAGGGCCGTGTTTCTCCGGCAGTACCATTTGGCGCACGCCTCATTAAAAAAAAACCGTAGATGTTTTGCCACGCGCCACGACGCGGCGCTCTTCTCCTACTCCTTTACAGACGACGCCGAGGGCGCCGCACCGTAGACATGCTTCTAGAAATGCACATTGAACGTCGTTCACGTAGTGACTGGAATAAAGGAATGCTAATATGTATTTTTTTATCGGGCTTGACACAGTGAGCGTTGTTCTTTGTAGCATACTATGATCGAGGCAGAGCCGAACAGCATGAGGCGACTGCGTGTAGCGCAGCTTATTCCAGAATGTCACCTCCATGACAGATGTTTTAAGCTGACTGATTACATGATCTTCGGCGCTTTTCATTTTTTGTTTTTTCCACTGCTGTCTGAATCGGTGCGTGTCAATTTAGGCGGTCTTTTTCGGCAAGGAATGCATTTTGTCGTTGTCGATCCTGCATATATAGCTATGTTACGTAGTCTAGCTCTGTCGTTAGAGCATCACATTGCTAAAGAACTAAAACGCGGTGCTGGTAATGTCACAGTCGTTTTTTCCCGCATATTGATGGGCCAAATTTTATTGTGAGCCCAACACCTATAATTTTTAAGTTCTCACAGTATGACATTGTTGCGAATGGCACTTTCTAATCTAAGCGGAGGCCGCGTGTAGACGACTAAGGACGTGAAAATGATGGGAAGGGGGAGTAGGTGATTCCAAAATGAAAAAAAAGAAAAACGTGGGCTCTGCAACTGTCTCTCAGGGGGAGGACACCTCAACAGTAGCTCACAAGGAATGGAGGTAAGGAGGGATTAAAAGGATAGGGAGGTACAAAATGATAAGATAGCGAGAGGAGCCGGAAGAGAGCGAGGCGCAGGGACAGCCACATACGGAAGTAAGGAGAGCGTAAGAAAAATGAACATGGTCGCAGGAGTCACGATGGGGCACCACTCAGGGGGAGTTCTTTCCGGCGTCAGGTGATAACGTAGGGCGAGCCAGTCGTCCAGAGTATGCGCTGTCGTTGTAGATTGGGGGGGCACAATCGGTTGGCACGAAATCCAGTGAGCAGTCCGATGGGCGATGATAGTCAACTGCGAATAGAGGGTGCCAGTGATCGCCCACCACATTACCAAAGTACTTTCTATCATTTAGGTGAATCTTGTCGTTTGAAGGCATCGTTAAAGAGATTGCTTCGCGGAAATTATGTCTTCGGCGTCTGTTTGGGCGGAAAACATGCGTCGGCCGTGAGCGAAAATTCGAGGTAAGGGCATTGAAGATGGTGTTTGCACTTTGGCCTTCCTTGCGGTAAAGTGAAGGTGTCCGCCGAGAAGTAAGGGCTTCGTGCTAGCAATTTGGAAGGTGATTGTGTGTGTTCTCCCGTGCGTGAGTTAGTATCTGTATGTGTGTGTGTGTGTGCAAGTGCGCGCTTTTGTATGGGGTCTAGTGCGCGCGTGCCGTTTGTGTGTCTGTGCTTCCGTCCGTGAGCGTGTGCGAATGTGTGCGCATGTGAGAGTGAGCGATCGTCACCTGTGCGGGCGCAGTTGTGTGCGTGGCTGAATGCGCGCAGGTGTGCGTGTTCTTCTGTGCGCAAGTGCGCGCGGATGTATGTGTGGTAACTCCGGTACGTGTGTGCGCGAATATGCGTGCATATGCGCACGCACTCGTGGGTCTGTGTGCGTGCGCTTGTGTGTGTGGGCCAGTGCACGTGCTTGCGCGTCAGTGTTCTTTCGTGCGAGCGAATGTGCGTCTGTGTGCGCTCTTTCGTGAGTTAGTGTGTGCGAATGTGTGTGTATGTGAGCGCGCTCGTCTGTGTGCATATGTGTTCATTTGCGCGTGTTTTTGTGCGTGTGTTTTGTGCATGTTCTTGTTTGACTGCGTTTTTCCACGCGTGAGAATAACCCATCGCGACATGTACCTCACAGTAAGCGTCGTCTGTATCCAAATTGACGCTGGTTGCGCTCATCCATCACTCTCCATCAGAGTTCGCATGCGAAAGCAGACTGCTTCGCGTACGAGTACCTTTGCAGGAAGCTCCACTCTGTAGCCTTTCCTTTTTGCCAAAAAATGTTATCTACGAATAAAGCAGGTAAGCTTGCGCATGGGAGGCCTCAGTACCTCAAGGTAACTCTGCCAACATCCACAATGCAGCTTAGCTATCCTTCGAATCATTTCCCTCTTCTGGAAGCAGTCAACAAAAATTTTTTTACTTAATCAGTCGGGTGAGTTTTCTTTCCTGTGTACTTTCTACTCATGTGCTGTACAGGAGGGCACCAAAATTTCATTGAAAACTGGCTCACGGATGTGTTCGCTTCGGTCACCATCATCACGACAGCAGCTGGGGCACGAAGAAAAAAAATACAGCGCCAGCCGCCATCAGTTCTCATATTTGTTTTATTTGAGGGGGTTGGGGGCGAGGAAAGAAAAGGTGTACAGTTCACCAGCGGTTTGCGGTTTGTATAAAGCGACATCTTCAAGCACCGCAATCCCTCCCGCTTAGACAGCAAAAGAAAGGAGGGGTAGTCGGCGCCCGCTGCCATGCGGCGAACGGAGCGGCCACACCCCCTTTTGCAATCACGCCTCCTCCGTCCCGCGCCGCGCTCGCCCGCCATGCGCACCCGATCCAGGCGGCCGTGCTGATGGGAACTTACGCGCTTCACACCCACATACATGCCACTCTTCCGTATCTTTCGGCTAAACTGTACGAACATGACAGCATAAGCATGCATCAGATTAGTGGCTTAGTGGCTTCGGCGACGTGGCACTTTTCATTTGATGCTGACTGAAAATTACCCACTTCATGCACACACGCACGCGCGCGCGCACATATGCTCCTCACTCATGACTTTGGGTTAAGCTGCTGAAAACCGGCAATACAGGCACGTATCACAATCACGGCCTTGCAAGCATTGGAGATTGGTTTGATTGCAGCTGCGTACGATTTAGAAATTCAGGTGGTAGCGTTTTGTTTGGGGGTTTGCGCACAACCTATTTACGCGCAACATATGCAGTCACCAGCCTTGCAGCTTCACGCTAAGCAGGACCAATTATTGATGCTGCCGTAACAATGAGAATCAAAGGGGCACCATGAACAATACACGCGTTTTTCTGCTACACCGCACATTCTTAGTCACTGCGTGAACAGCTGTTTTTCCGTCAACATAGTGCTGACGTTAAATTGATGGGCCACTTCGTGTACTTTTTTTCTTTGCCTTGTAGTGAAATGCACATATATTACAAACAACTCGAGCTGTTTGTGCATTTTGAAAAAAAAATCAACACATATAACAATTGTAAAAACACATAATATTAAAATATGCCACGTTTATAAATGTTGTGGTAGGTAATGCTGCGCGTTTTCCTAGGTGGCGTGAGCTTCTGCTTGGCCTGAAGGGTACAGCCTCGTGCAAACATCTATTCACCTGTTTCCTTTCTCGCTTCATGCTTTTGTGTGTGTTGACACGCAAAATTATCGCTGTGATTTCGAGGCTCCGATTAATCTATTCTGCAGTATTAATTGCTGGAACGTATTTTTCATCGTCTGCAGTAGGGAATTTTTTCTCGCACTTTATGTTTCCATCCAGTAGACATTATCAGTTTTGACGAAGAACTCTACAAGGTTTTCTCGAATAGCGATGATGACACCCACGGCTACCACTTACTCCACATGAGCCGTGAGTTTTGCAGCGTTATTTGAATTGTGTACAAACACCCTGTTAAGACATTGTCTGCCGATCGCAGAAACTGAAGAAGGAATCAAGGAGAGGCGGGAGTCGAACAACCCATGTTGCGCGGACACTCCGCGATGCTGAACTGGCAAAGGGACAACAAGAAAGTTAGCTACGCCTGTGCACTCCTTTCTATGCTGTAACAAAAAGTTTCATTGTGCGAAAAAAGATTGCTGCTCTTGTAGGAATGAGACTTGAAAAGAGGGGATACGCATAATGAAAGAGGGAAATGGTTTGCTAAAGATTTCCTGGGCATTATTCGGTCGCCTTGCGAGATGCTTTCCTAATCAACCCCATACTTTTTAGTCCTTTAATGCTCGACAGTAGCATGTAAAGTATTGCGTTTTGCACCACCGCCATCACAACTGCTGTCGGTCACGCCATCCTTCCTGAGCCTTTGTGTGGTCATGATAATTTTTGAGCATTGCTGTATCATTGAAATTGCTGTGTTGCTACACCCCTTTAAAAAATTTTACATTAACTGGAGAAGAGAGGCACTCCCTTAAAGAGTGTTCCTGTTTTTTTTTTTGTGGTTACACCTGCCACTTCAAGGAATATGTTCAGAAAACCTGAAGTTTGTATAACTTACTTGTTCAGCAGCTGTTATAAATAATCTGTTTACAAGAGTTTTATTGACAGTTACCTTCAAAGTAACCCAGTGGTGCAACACTGCTAGTGAAAGCAGAGAAATTTGAAATAGGAAGTGCATCAATTTGGACGCAAAAGCAATCAATGATCTGATGGAGATACCTGCCTTGTCGCTCTCTGCTTGTAAATAAAACTTCACGCAAATGAGGGCTGATGCAACTTATGAAGCACTGACTTTTCAGTTTTCTCACTTTTCATGCCGCTACTGTTTATCAAAAGAGGCTCAATTCACTCAGTAATGCGTGCCTGCAAAGAGTGGTTCTAGATATTTAATCTCTAGCAATATCTCATGTAGCAACTACTCTCATCATTTGCAGCTCTTGTATCGAATGCATACTGAATGTGCTCTGTAGCTAATTGTCATAAAATATCAACTGTGCAGGAACATATGTAATAAAGAAGGAGCTGAAAACGACAAGGCCTGTTCATGCCAGCTCAATTTCGCCGAGCTTTTTCATCCAGTAAAAATTTTCTTGGTGGCTCACACAAACACTCATGCTAATCGCTTTGTGGCTGTGATCGACGACTCTTCTGAATTAGCCCGTGCGAGGCAACTGCAGTGAGTTATTCGAAACGGATGCAAAGAAGCAAAAATATTTTTGTTTATGTATATACTGAATGTAGTCGCTCTGTAGCGACCATTTGTTTTCACTATTTGAGTGATATGTTACTGTAGGGCAGCAAAAAAGTTAGAGCTCACTCAACCTAGCTCAAGAAATATAATTTTTTGTGGACCCAATTGCCATCTGACTCGCCAAAAACTTTCTTCAATCGTACTCTCTCGGAATTAAACTCAGTACTGCATTAGTCAGCCGTACTCACTAAGGCTCATGACTTCACCTGTTGCTGAGGGAGTGAACTCATCAGGTTATTACTGGGGAATAGAATTCGTTTTCTCCAATATTCATGTCAATGTGCTTTAATGCTAACACCTCTTGTAATCAATGCTCTATATATGCCTTTACATCTCATGCTTTCAGGTATGAATCATTGAAGCTTTCAATTCAGTAATAGCAGCTTTGAGAATTGTGTGATTTGATATGTGGGTTTCGACGTCCCAAAACCACCATATGATAATGAGAGATGCCGTAGTGGAGAGCTCCGAAAATTTTGGCCACCTGGGGCTCTTTAACGTGCACACAAATTTGAGAACACGGGCCTACAAACATTTCCGCATCCATCGGAAATGCAGCCGCCGCATCGAGAAATCGATCCCACGACCTGTGGGTCAGCAGCCAAGTACCTTAGCCACTAGACCACCACGGCGGGACCAGAACTATGGGACTCACACGAGATATTTTTATCAAAACTGCTCCTGAAAGAGTTTGCTGGGAAAGGTCATGACGGCAACCCCTCCCAAAGTCGTAACTCGGATTCAATGAAAGTACAAGGCAGTCTACCCTTGAGATATTTGTGAAAAGACTTGAGTGCAAACTAAGCTGATATAATGCTCATAGTGAAGCTATAGACGAGTAGGTAGGAATATGCATCCGCAATGAAAGGTAGAGCTCACTCAGTCTCGCTCAAAAATTATATTTAGCGCTTCGGGCTGACTTTAAATCTGACTCCCAATATACTTTACCTCAAGTGAATAGTTTTACTCAGACTCTGTAAAATTTTTCTCTGCCAGACTCAGGCTTAATCTGATTAGAATTACATACAATCACTCACTGCCCAAATTGAATCTAAGAAAAAAGCTTCAAAAATCTATGCCTGGGCGATGGCTATTACTAGCCTTATGCTATGGCTAACCTTATGAGTGCACAGCTTGTTTACAGCCGGTTGGAGAGTTGAGGAAGCAGCGCCCCTTTCTTGTCAGCTATTTTAAAAGGAGTTGAAGGGCGAAAGATTTTTTGTTGCAGATTACATTCTCAGAGAATGTGAAAAAAAGAGAGCTATATCTAAGAACTGAAAAATGTCGTCAGGTAATCGTTGTCATCGGTAAAACTTTTCAGGACTTCTACCCACAACTTTCAGCAGTGTAGGGTATGCATTTCTTGCAGCGCATTCTCCTTTTTTTGATAAAGTATTGTTGTACACCTTTCTAGCAATGCTGTACCGTTAGAGGACTCGAGTGTACCGCGGCACTGCTGCATATTGCAAGCAGTAGGCGCGAGAGGCTCAAGCAACTGTGCTGGGTGGAAAACAGGAAAACAGAAAAGGTTTCGCAGCGCTTTTGTGGCTTGCATCTCAGGCGTAGTCTTTCCTAGGCCCGAGTGAGTTAAATCATGACTGAGTTTGTTGACCTTTTGTGGCACGTATATTTGTGATTGTTCTGCACACCTCAGATGAAAAATGTGAGCTAGCGATGCCACTACGGATGCTGTTGAAACCTCCAGAGGAAACCGGACGTGTTGAGCTCACTACTTGCTTGTCAAGAAGGTGAAAATTACTCTGCAGCAAGGCTAGGCCAAGAGCCCTAAGGAAATAAAGAACTCTTACTCACGAAAATTAGGTCTCATAAGTGAGTGACAAGATTTGTGGCACCGTTGTATACGCTATACTGTCATGCAACAATCCAGCCTTATTTTGATTGATAGATATGTGGTGTTCAATGCCCCAAAACCACCATGTGGTTATCAGAGAGGCAATATAATCTAGCCTTGAAAAACTGTCCAGGGTCGGAGATCTGTTTTTAGGAACACAAGCGATCTAATCCAGCCTTGAAACACTCTACATTGTGGGGTCTGTTATTAAAAACACAAGCGACACGTCACTTTTACAAAATCTTGTTATATCTCTGAGTTTATTGATAAGCCTTTATTGTGTGTTCCCGAAGAAATACTAGAAAATAATAAACCTTAGTAATTCGACAAAAGATAGGAAACGTCTTTCCAGTCGATAATTTTTGTCTGTTTTTTGAGTAATGTGGGCAAAATCTAAGTGCACGGAACCAAAAACCTTGTTCTCGAAACACACTCCAGCGCACCACAAAAAACTGCCCACCGCAGTTAAGTTTTTCTGTTGGTGTTGAAACACTATACTGTGAACTATATAAATGCTTTGCTTTTGTCCCCAAAAACAAACGTTTTTGAAGAAATGCAGACACGGCTCAAATTAGATAAATTTGCTTATTTCATGCGCGTTGGCGCGTCAGCTATTCTACACAAATTTTTCAAAACTGTGTTGTGTTTACAAAAAAGCATTCGCAATATTTTTGTGGAGATCGTTTTTCTACCAGCAGTATAAAAATGAAGAAGAATGTTTAAAGAAAGACGCTTTTTCAAAAAAGCCAATTTTTATGAAAACATGAAGAAAACTCCAGTCTCAGTGTTGGTGAACGTTTTTTTTATCAAAATTCACTTCAGTCAGTGAATAACCAGACTCAATATAATTGTGCTTATTTGCTTTATTTAGGATATGTACCAGGCTAAAATGACCCTTGCTGTGTGTTCTCACTTCAGTGTCGATGGTTGTTATCAGCTTACGCTGTGCGTAAATCTACAGTATTCATTATTTTGCTGCAGTGAAACTTCACACTGGTGGTCTTTCTTTAAAAAAAGTGTACTCATAGAAATAATTTGTGTACAAAATGGGTGGTTAAGCGCTGCCTTCGCTCTTTGAAGGGCCAGTGCGTTGGCAGTTTACAAAGGAGTTCTGCGAAGTATCGCAAGGCGGTAGAAAAATCAAGAAGGAAAAGAAGACGAGCACCCACTTTGGCATGAAGGCGGAAGGAACTTCGTACGGATGTCTATATTTCCTTTCATAACCTTTCCGCCACCAGCCGGGACCCCGTAAAAGCACATGCCTGAGCCTGAGAAGGTATCGATTGTGCTTAAAAGCATCGCCGACGATGCCTTCAATCTGCTTGTATACAATAACGTCACCACCGACGAAATAATCAAAAAGGGCCAGCGGTTTGAAAACGCCAAGAGGCGGCGTATCACGCGGAGATTCATACGGCTGCCCAACACGGCTACAACTTTATCGTGTGAAGCCGCTCGCCAGCCAGCCACCTATTACCACGTCACCCGAATTATTTGGCGGGAGCTTGAAGCTGCATGTCCAGCTTTCATTCCACAGCCTGTTTGTACAACTCAAGCCACTGACCCATCACACCCATTGGTGGCCTAATTCAAGGTGTGGTTGGGCAGGAGTTCGCTAATCTCGGTCTTCCATCAGCGTACCCCATACCCCTCAGGTAACGCTCACCGATCTCCTCCATCATTGCCCTTCCGCAACCATACGCAATGGCGAACCCCTGACAACCAGCCAATCTGCTTTTCCTGTCATCAACCTGGACATATTTCTGGTTATTGCCTTCGCTGCTGATCCAACCCAACACGTGAGTGGTACCCTACTTATATGCGCCCTACCACTTCTGGACGTCCAGCCGCTACAAGTTAAACTTTTACTCGCAGCCTCCTCACGAGCCTGTCCCCACTTACGCCCCTTCTTCCGGTCGCCACTACGCCGCCAATCCCGCTCTCCGCCGCCTCGGCGCTTTTCCTCGCCGAGCTTCTCTGGACGATCACAGCAGGAAAACTATATATTGAGCTTATGGAGGTGAAGCTGCAATACCAACGACGCCGGAAACCCTCTACTGATGCTCCCTACACACCACGGTCTTATTAAAGTGAAAGTCGACAATGTTCCTGATACTGCCTTTGTTGACACAGGCACCCACCTATTTAATATGAGCGCACAGCTACGGCGCCGTTTGCAGAAGATCATGACGCCCTCTACGACTGAAGCCATACGTGTTGCCGATGGCGGCACTGTAGAAGTCGTCGGAATGTGCACTGCTCGTGTCAACATTGCTCGTCGTCATGCCGTAGTCCTTTTTGCCGTTCTATATCGTTGCTCCCGTGACCATGTACTAGGCCTTGATTTCCTCTCGGTTCACTCGGCTTTAATTGACTGTTCTTCTGGCATGCTCAGACTCGACATTCCTCTGCTGTCTGATAACCTGTGAAAAGCCTGTGAGCCGCTTGGGTCCAAGCGCTTTTGTTCGCTTGCCGCCTCGAGCTGACACATACGTCTGTCTGTCATTGACCCCCTCCAGTTCCCGACGGAGATTACATCGTTACACTCAAACAAGACGCACGACTGACGCACAGTCTTACAATGCCACATACCATCGCCACCATATTCGACAACTGTGTGTTTCTTCCGCTCCTAAATTTCGGCCTCATTCCTGAAGTGTTGCCCTACCAGATGTCGATTACTCAACTCGCTGCCATAAGGGATAATGACATAAACGTTTGTCGCTGTAACTGTTCCGGACCAAGCCGAAGTCTAATGGTTACCCGGTCCTTCCGAGGCCACTTTTCCAAATATGATAGGACCAGACCTTTCGCCTGATCAGGCTGACGCTCTTTGCTGCGGTTTGGCCTCCTATGGTGACGTTTTTTATATCTGTGATCGTCCGTTGGGCCAGACTAATGTTGTCAAGCATCGAATCAACACTTGCGACTCTGCGCCCATCCACGACCTTACCGCGTGTCCGCATCAGATCAAGCAGTGATTCAGAAAGAAGAGAATAACATGCTATCGAGACACATAACCAAACCATCGTCATGCCCTTGGGACTCCCTAGTGGTCTTGGTAAAGAACAAATACGCCTCCTGGCGTTTCTGTATTGATTATAGGCACCTCAACAAAATAACCAAAAAAGGCATGGATCCTCTTCTACGTATTGACAACGCACTTGACTGTCTTCATGGTACCACCTTTTTTTCATCTCTCTACCTCCGATCTAGCTACTGGCAAATTGCTGTAGACAAAATGGATCGCGAGAAAACTGCATTCGTTACACCCAATGGCCTTTACCGATTCAAGGTCATACCGTTCGGCCTCTGCAACGCCCCAGCTATCTTCGAGAGAATGATGGACACGTTGCTTCAAAGATTTCAACTGGCGACGTGCTTGCGTTACTAAGATGACGTGATTATCTTCTCACCCACGTTTGCCACACACCTTGATTGCCTTTCGACCATTCTATCAACATTACAACATACCGGCCTCCAGCTGGATTTCTCGAAGTGCCGCTTCGGTTTTTGTCAAATTACTGTGTTGGGCCACCTTGTTGAAGCTTCCGGTGTACAACCAGACCCGGCTAAAGTACGCACAGTTACGAACTTTCCCGTTCCGCGCTCTATCCATGAAGTTCGCCGTTTCGTGGGCTTATGCTCTTACTTTCACTGGTTAGTAAAAAACTTTGTGTCTGAGGATTATGACGAGAGTGCCATAGGGGCGAAATCGGGGCGGAAAATTAACTGGAAAAGAGAAGAAAGACGACTGGTGGAGCGAACGTATGCAGCCGGCTTCGATGGTTGTCGGGGCATTCGACCCCGTGTTCTGGATGCTCGTCCCGGTTGAGAGTGACCTGGACACCAGCAAGCCGTGTATAAGAATGCTGGACATCTTATTGTGTAGTACACAGACGTTTTCAAGGTATTGTGTTGCGACGTGACGTTGTCTGCACATGCAACTTGAATTTTCGCTTTCGCGAA
Organism: Rhipicephalus annulatus; assembly: GCA_013436015.1. Lineage (NCBI taxonomy): Eukaryota > Metazoa > Arthropoda > Arachnida > Ixodida > Ixodidae > Rhipicephalus > Rhipicephalus annulatus. The sequence continues at coordinate 17,730 of WOVY01001537.1, forward strand.
CTCTTCATGTCTACTGACTTGCATACCACATTTGCGACATTTGCTCTTCACTTCTGCCCTTCAGAAAAGTTGTAAACAACTTTCTTAAAACCCGGAGTGTTGTGATTATGTGTACAGGAGAGTGAATACGACAATGGAGAGCGCACGGAACCGGGAAGCGCATGACAGCGTTGGAAGCAGCAAAGTGGGCAAGGACAGACTGTTCTTGGCTGGACGACCGGTCCTGGGAACTAGGAGACGTCCTCTAGGTGCTGTACTGTCCTTGACTCCGGCTGGGTGACTGGCCCAGGGACCAGGCGATCCGCTGCTGTTCCGGCTGCTGTTTCTGACACCTGGACAACCGGTGAACAAGGCCTCGGCTCCGGCTGGGTGACTGGCCCAGGGACCAGGCGAGGTTTTGCTGTTCCGGCTGTCGTCCCGATTTGGTGCGAGTTCAGGTTTGCTCTGGGCCACAGGTTCTGCTGCCGTTTCGAGTGGCTGGCACGACCCCAGTGTGCTACTGGGACGAACGCGGCGGCTGAGAGCTGTTGCTCCAGGGCGGAGCTTCCGAGCGACGCTACCCTCCTGCTGCTACTGCGGCAGAAAGCCGTGAGGTGGCGTGGGCCAACTCGTGTTGAAGACGCCAACGGGACAGACGGCCCGTTACCCCGAGCGATCAGCGCCCAAGCCCCAAAAAAACGGCGAGAGACTTTTAATTAGTGAGAGAGTTCTCATAGAACTGCTTGTGACATACTATGTTTAGAAATGCTCCATTGATAGTTGCTTTTCCTGTGTAAACATACTTTGTGTGTGTGTGTGTGTGTGTGTGTGTGCGCACTCGTGGCTCGATTGTTTCTCGGCTAGCGGTCCCGGGCCCAAAAGCTGACAGTACGTCATTCACACACTCACTCACAGACCTCAAACACGACGTCCTGTTTTCTTGGGGTGCTCTTGTAGCTAACGCTTTCTCTCGACTAATCACTGCTCTAACGACACCACCAATACTTGCACATTTCGACCTAAATGCTCCTACAGAAGTGCGGACAGACGCTAGCAGTCACGGCATCAGCGCCGTTTTGGCCCAAACTCAGCGGGGCACTGATCGTGTAATTGACAACGCAAGTCATCTTTCAAAGTCGAAGTGAATGTAACTACGCTATAACAGAACGAGAATACCTTGCCCTTGTCGGAGCAGGTGCGACATTTCGCCCTTACTTGTTTGGCTGCCCGTTCTTGGTCGTCACAGGTCATCACACCCTCTGTTGGTTTTCACCACTGAAGGACCCTTCTGAATGACCTGGTCGTTGGGCGTAGCGTCTTCAGGAGTACTGCTCAGTTGCCTACAAGTCTGGACGCCTCCATATGGACGCGAATTCCTTCTGCCGCTACCCTGTTGACAAGCCAGATAAATCGGTCAGCGAGCCTGGCCCCAGCTCCATGCCCAAGTCTAGGTTTCGTCAGATTGCTAACGAACAGCGTCGCAATCTTTCTTTGCGGTAACTCATTGCCCGTCTGGAATCTGACCCTAAAGACGTGTCACTCCGCATGTTCGTTCTCCTAAAGGGCACGCTGTACCGTCGTAGCGGCCAGCCAGATGGCCCTGAGCTACTTCTAGTCGTGCCTAATCATCTCTGTTCAGTGGTCCTGCATGACCTTCACGATCAACCAACTGCCGGCCACTTGTGTGTATGTCGCACGTATGACCGCGTCCGGCATCGCTTCTTTTGGCGTGGTCTCCCGCGGTCGGTTCGACGCTACGTGGACTCATGCGATAAACGCCGACGTTGAAAACGACTTCCGCACCCCTGCTGGACTGTTTCACCCGATCTCCATCCCTAGCAAACCTTTCTTCCGTGTTGGTGTTGACCTCCTTGGACCGTTCCCTGAATCAAACTCTCAGAGCAAATGGGTCGCTGTTACTATAGACCATGCGACCAGCTTTGCTATCACTAGAGCGCTCCCAACCAGCACTGCTTCCGACGTTGCTGACTTTTTGCGCCACAATACAGTTTTACATCAATGCGCTCCTTAGCACTTGCTCACCGATGGTGGACGCGCATTTTCGTCACGCATACTCAACGACCTTTTGCGCTTTTCCTCAACGCAATACAAACTGACCACTTCCTACCATCCTTAAATAAATATCCTTACCGAACGCCTAAATCGCACCCTCACGGACATGCTCTCGATGTATGTCTCATCTGAGCACCATGACTGGGATCTAGCGCTACCTCACGTGGCGTCTGCCTATAATTCATCTTGTCATGATACAGCAGGTGTTTTACCTTTTTATATGCTCTATGGCCGTCAGCCAACCTTACCCCTGGACAACCTACTCCCGACTACTACACCTCCGCCAAGCGAATACGCCCGTGATGCTATCGCTCGGTCTGACCACGCACGTCAAATGGCCCGCTCTAGGCTGTTGGCTTCATAAGGAGCCCGGAAGGCTCTCTACCACAGCAAGCATGTCGACGTTGACTTCTCACCTGGTTCTCTAGTTCTTCTCTGGTACCCAGTTTGTCGTGTTGGATTGTCAGAGAAGTTTCTATCTCCATACAAGGGACCTTACCGTATCATACGACGGGTAACGAATGTTACCTATGAGGTAACTCCAGTCTCCGGGACTAACCTGTCTGCAAACACCCCCAGTTTACGTAGTCAACGTCAGTAGGTTGAAATAGCGCCCTCCTTCTTAAGAATACGTATAAAGTGCACCGAGTCGGTGCTTTTACAACTGGGGGTATTGCTACGTAGCGATCACATCAAGAGTGAACCATTCTGTGATAAGAACACGACGAAGAGGACTGGTTTGCACGTTCTGTGTACTGCGCTCTGATTTCGTTGGTGTAAATACGCTGCCAAATAATGACGTCATGTCTCATTTTATGTAACAGTATTATTCAGCACTAATTATACATTCTTTATCCTAATTATTATGGCGTCGGTAAAGAGTAATTAGTATCTTCTCGGCCTTGACTTCTGTGGGCTCATGGGGAAGTCGACTTAGATTATTTGTCCGCGATAAAGTTTGCCTTGTATAGGCTAATTAAGGGCACATCTAGGTTAAGATTGAGCATGATCAACTTTGCCTAAATAGATTTGGCTATAGTTATTTCAACTCATTTGGGCTCATCTCAGCCTAACTTTACTAACCATGAAAACACGAAGCTGGGCTGGGCCTAACTAAACCTACTTACGCCAGACTTCATTATGCCGTAAAATGCTTGACGGCATTTGATTACTTTGGCTACATTAACTTTCACTCAACTAAGCTCATTTAGGTGCAACTTGAATTAGCCCGACAAAATCTAACTGGCCTGAGAAAACTCAATTTGGTGCGTATGGCTTCGTCAGGTTGTGTGATGCTCGCTATGCTTACTTATCCTAATCAAGTGGTGTCAGTAACAACGCGAGCTATTGCTTGAATCAGCCCCGTCAACTCTAGAAACTATGTAGGGTACAGCAGGAGTAAAAAGACCAAGTTACTCTTCAAACAATTCTGCTCTCGCAAAGCATACAATAGAACGAAATTCATTTTTAGTCTGTTAAGAACGATAGAGTGAAAGAGCTTTTTAATCTTCCTCTTTTTGAGAGAGTGAAAAGCATAGACACTCTTAAGGCTTTAGAGAGTGAAACGCGGTTATACCCTTGTTCTTTATTACTTTCGGATGCGTCGGCAAACTAGGAGTATTATAACTACATAATAACTACACATATATGCAGCGAATCCTACTGTACTTGTTTGTTGAGACGTTAAACATGGTTAACAAAAAACTAGGGATTCCAGCGCGCGGCAATTAATTTCAGTGCACGGGAAGGCGCTTGAAACTCTAAATGTCCACGTTTTCAGGATTGGATCTGTGTTGTGAAATAAGCGAGAACTATATCACTCAGCCGGTCACAATCAAATATCAACGCAAATGGCTATGACAGTCTCAATATATTAATATTGATGTCTTTTGTTATAAGCATTGCACTGTGATGTCTCCGCAAGCGAGGAAAGACCCTCGGTCCTCTCAAGATGCTTAAGTCTATTTCTTCGAACCAAGCATGGGGGGGAAGGAAAAATAAATCCTTTAGGTTATCAAATGCCCCTTCCGGAGTTGAGTTCCTCGAATGATGCTGACGACGGTTCTCATGAGCCCTCCACGTAAACACCAGGACTGGGTGGTGACTTGTCATCTATGTGGACAATAAGGCGCCGATGCAACATGCGTGCCCCTCAGATATAAGGCATAAGGGTAGCACAGCGCCTCTTGTTAGTTATGTACAAGCTACATTGCTGAAGCACCTGTGGCGGGCCCGGCCTGGCATACCGTCTGCCTCCGCGGCTCCAGGGCTCATTAATGCATTCTGCCCGGATGACCACCTGCGGCGTTGAAGGATCGAAGGGGCGGCAGCTGCGGAAAATTGTGCGGGAGACACTGGGTTGCAAGGAGACGTTAAAACTCGATCTGAATATTGGGTCCTCGGGCACCGGATACTGAAGCGATTGGAGTGGCCGAAAATATTTCGGTAGAACACTCCAAACTCCGGGCGTCCGGTCATTGTCAACGGCGTGCTTTGAGTGAACGTTGGGACTCCTGGTCACCCATAATTCACGTGTCATCAGACTGCTAACCGTCTCCCTCTCTACATTTGGAGTTTGTGCATTACTTCGGTTTACTTTGCTTAAGAGAGGGCTTTGCACTGCCTTGGACTGCGGGGGCAGTCGTCGAAGATAAAACACACCGACTGATAGGAATATACATCGAATCAACAGTGGCAATCGGTCAGGTGCCACGGAGGTGCTACGGAGCGGCAGAGTCGAGTCCTACGAAAAGGGACCGCGGAACCACGGAAAGGGGACGGTGCGATGAGTTCAAGGTGGTAGATAGGCGGAACAGAAAAGAAGATATTACGGTGCGAAAAGATAGCGACGAAAGTCGATGAGATGATTGACGGTATTAGGCGGACGGAAAGTTAGGGATAGGTGACGAAGAGGCGAGCGATTGGGACGTTATGAGAGAGGACTGAGATAGAAATGACTGAAAGAGACGGCGAAGACGACAATGACGAAGACAATAAAGACTTTACCTAGTATGACAATGAACCCAGGAACCCTTGAGCACCGACTCGAATAGACAGCTCCGAGGCCCCGACAACGTGGACCTTTCATTAGACGGACTTTAATTAAGTACCTTATTTAGTTGAGCTTTGCGGGAAGGGAGGCGATGTGTTGAGATATTGTGGGTCTTTCTAACTGACAACTTCATCGTATGTGTGTTTATTGCGCGTTTTCTTGGTATTGTCGCAGTAATTTTCCTTTTGTACCCTGTGTCGCACGTCGCGAGTGTTTAAATCACGTGTTAAACCGCAGTAGAGTTGTTGTAGGCGGGCAGCTTGTGTGTACGCAGTTTACAATTATTAGGAAATAAAATTGATCAGTAATTGAGAAAAGGTCTTAACGTCTCTTAGTTTTCGGCCCCAGCACGAATCCCCGTGAGTAGAAAGTGGTTGAGGACGCATAGCCAAGAAGGAATCGAGAAAAGAATTGAGTGGTCTTCCCTCTCTTTGGTGGTCGGTGGTGAAGAGCGGGGATGTCTAAGCACGCGGGCGATGGTGCCGTAAGCGTAACGTACGGCATGGCTACAGCGAAGTGTGGTGGCTTTAGTCTTGGACCGTGAACAAGACTGACCGAACATATGTTTATAGGGATGAAAATCAAAACTAAATTGCTTAGACTTCAGATGCACGATATTTCGTCGGCAGTATTGACGAACCAATTAGCGAGCCAGTGCAAATTACTTTGATACAATTAGTTGACTGTTTGATTAATATTAGGTGTTTAACGTCCGAAAACCACAATGTGAATATTACAGACGCCGTAGAGTAGCGCTCCGGAAATTTCGACCACCTCGGGTTCTTTAACGTGCACCCAAATCTAAGCACTCAGGCCTACAACATTTTCTCCACCATTAAAAATTCAGCCGCCAATGCCAGAATTCCAACCCGCGACCTGCGGGCCAGCAGCCGAGTACCTTAGCCACTACACCACCACGGCGGGGCTATAATCGGTTGCGCTATTTTTCCTTTTTCTACTCTAAAAAACGTTTTGGACAGACGTTCTGAGCTCAGGAAGCAATAAACAAATACAGTAAACATGGTAGCTACAGTACGGCCGGTTTTGAGAAGCGCGGAGACAATGAAATCTACGCGTATAAACAAGAAAATGCAGACATATCATCGCTACTTCTAGGGAAAAAAAAATAAACCCTTAGTCTACGTATTTTTGTATCGTGTAGTGGTTAGTGCGTCGGGCTCGTGTCTGCATGTGCGTCTAGAGGTTTAAATTTCGAGTCCTACTAAAATACTTTTTTTTTAAATTTTCTTCTATCTTTTTTGTCGTTTTTTGTCGCAACTTAAAAATTCGAGTCCCAATATATTATGTCTCTTTTCCTTGTTATCCTCTCTCTTTTTGTCGTAGTGATAGTATTTAGCCATTCTTACGCTCAGCACATCAGAAAATCCGTCAAAAAAGACACCCAATTTTGGCACAAGTTCTGCCTTTTTTTTGTCGTGAGGTGCACTGTTACTCTCTTAGGTGGGGTCACGCTACTCTGCTATGTCTAGCGGTATGTTACTCTGTGGAGGGGTAGTGCTTTGAGCCGTCATGTAGAAATCACAGAACTCGGACTCAAAAAGAGGTAATTTACACGAAAAAAGATAGTGAAATATGGGGCAAAAAAGTACTCTCTTAAAACAGTGTCCAGCAGTCACTTAGTTTTTAGACTGTCGCAGTCTAATAACGCAGATTCGATAAAGCAAAAAAAGTGACGCCAAGTTGTCGCTTTGGCTACGAGCGCTGTAGCCGCGTGCAACAGAGCGACATGAGAAGCCAAGTGATGAGACGGGACGTGCATGCGCCCTGCAGCAGGCGTCTCGTCGTGTCTCGTCACTAGCTAGCGCGTCGATGCATTCTGCCACGTGATTCCGTGGTCTGCACACTTTCAATCACACCTTTACTTCTAACTTATTGGCGCAAGCTTCTGCATTATTAAAATAAACGCGCATGGCAGTACGTTTTATGAACACTGCCGGCGTTTTTCCTTCAGGTGGATAAACGTGTTTTGCTATATGAGATTATTGCTGAGTACTTCTAACACTACTCATCAATTGGCTGGTGAAAATGAAAAGAATGCTGGTGTATTACTTCGGGCATTGGTTTTGTGGGTAGTATTTTTTAGCCAGTAATAATACCGATTCATAGTGGTGAGCACCTTAAACTAATATATTTCTTTCAAGTTTAGATGCGTGTAGACTCTGACGATAAAGCGCCTTGTAAGCCGGCCTGCTACCAAAACGTTTATTATAGTATCCTAATGGGTACCCAGCAAGTATGCTTGCAGTAGTTACCCAATGAGTACTTAGGAAGGCTCTGAAAGGCCACTCTTCTAGCTTTCGCTATGACTGTGCCACGCCTACCGCGCAGGCCTAGCTTTTCTTTTAGGTGTGTAGTTTCTACTTCAAGAAAAAATATTTAAGAATTACTACCAAACACATACCGGTGGAAACACCGTCAGTGAAGTTGGAACGCTCATGGTGGTTACATGGCTTAATATAGACCCAGTAATAACGTTTCCCCCAGGCACCAAGCTACACGTCCGACTGCGCACCACTGCAAGAGTAGAAAGAGTTGAGAAGGAAAAGCCGCTAATTGTGTCGGTCAAAAATTTACGTGAAACGAAAGATTTCATTTTCTCTTGCAATGGTCATCGTCCTATTATTGTGCTAAATAACATACTTTTAGCTGCAGCACACTCTCCTTTGTAACTACGTGTCTATGAAGACAGATACACAATAGAGTAAAAATAAAACAGCAGAAGCTTTGTAATGAGTAGGAGCAGCTTATTTCCATGCTCTAAATAGTGTATGAATGCGCGCGCACGTGCGCGCGTGTGTGTGTAAGTGTGTGTGTGTAAATAAAATAAAAAATAATTAAAATTCACCATCTTTATTTTGTCAATTTGTTGGTCCTTGACATTTTGCTCCTATGGATTGACCACACGTTAAACAGCGTACTATCTTGAACTCTTGTGGAACAAATGGCTAACAGGTAAGTCTCCAGACACTTTCAAGCGCAGTACATTACTTAAACCACTGGCCTTTTTTATGTAAAAGGCACAATAAAGCTGTTAATCATGTAAAAATAACCACGAATACTTTTAACTTTCAATTGGGACACGACAATGACACTGGATTAATAGCCTCCCGTACTCACGATCACTCGGGCAAAACGAGTGACATCATAAAGGCAGCGAGCAGCCCTGATATTCTTCTAGGTGTCATTACATAGATTCACAGCAAACTATATCACAGCCGATATCTGAGCATTTCGGTGGAAGTTGAAATGCTGTGACCCGTGTGCTCAGAATTGGGTGCACGTTGAAGAACCACAGGTAGTCAAAATTTTGGGAGCCTTCCATTACAGCGCTCTCATAATCATATGGTAATTTTGGGACGTTAAACCCCACATAATATTCAATCAGTATGATATGTGAGCAGCTACATAGGTGGTTTGGTGTGACTTTGGGTTCTCACTCCACGGGCGCTATATGCAAGTTTATATCAAAATTATGCAAGGTAATCCGAAAATTTACATGCATACACTGTGATTTGTATGAGGTAAACTAAGGTACAAAGATGAATACAGTATGTATTTGTCGTAGGGTTTCAAGTTAGAAGCAACTCCTTGAAAAAGGATATGTTTTCACAAAGTCTCACCAACACCGTTTGATACGTGCTGAAGGTAGAAAACCCGAAGCACTGGGCCGACCAAAGCAAAAAATACACACACGCATACACGCACCCGCGCACATGCTCACGCAGACACTCACCTGTTGACATAAGCACATGCACTTGCAACATATGTGCATACACACGCATATGCAAGCTCACTCGCTCCCACAAATGCATGCAACAACACACGGGCTCACACATGCACACACACGCACACGTAAACACACTCACGTGTACATACACACTCGAGCGCACGCACGAATAGACACACACACGTAACCCACACACAAAATTGTGTGCCACACCCACGCAGAAACCCGAACGTACGCACACATGCGTGCACATTTCCACGCAAGCACTCCCCCAGAAACACATGTGAACGCACGCACATGCATACATACCCACTCATGCCCGCTCACACATACGCACACGTTCTCTCTCATTGACTCGCACACACGCAGTTACGCGCGCGCACATTCATGTTCGCGCCAACCTCTTGCATGCACAGACGCACAGGCACCCGCACACGCAATCTCACTCGCACGCTCAAGCACACACACGGACACAAACTCGCTCGCACACTACACACACATGCCGACACACATATCGAGCGTGCCCATAGCAAGGCTAAACTTCCTTCCTTCATCGCTTCTCCCATAAAGGGTAGAATAACAAGTGAATCCAAGTCGGATTTTGATATTATATGCCCAAACATCCGTTTTGTATGGTGCAAGGCGGAATGAATATAACCGATAAAAATTCATAGCATAAAAATATGACATGAATTACTTTTCCGACACGACCCACAGTTCCGGCAAGTGAGCACGAGAAGGAATTTAGTTAAGCTTGTGACATAAACTTGATTAGAGTGTATTTTTGATGCGGATAATGCTGCGACCTACACCGCTGCTTAAGGTAATATCGCCTCTGCGATTGTGTAATGCATTGTCAAATTCACCACTCCTCTATTCTAAACGCGCTGAATGCAACGAATCTTTAGATGCGACGCATTGAAGGAACTAATGGTGGAGATCATGGGTCATGATGCATTACTGGACGCTGTCAGAAGACAGTGATATATAAAAAGACGTACTTTAAAAGCCTACAAATTATATGACCAAGATGCAGTAGACAGCGTGCCCGGATAGATTTGTCTTGAACCCAGAGCTCACGGGTTCGACTCCACAAGGTATATAAGGTGACGTTAATGCGGAATGTTGCGGTTGAGGAGGACCGAGTGGACATGTTTATGTTTGCCGCCTAATTTTATAAAATATACACTGAATGACTACTGCGAGAGAAGGGCTAGGGAAAAAAGTGAGATGATAGCGGCTCTCAGCTCCTCTTGGTGCCTCTTCCTTACCCTCACATCGCGGTGTGTGTGCTCGAATATATTGTTTCGCTTTACAGCACGTGTTGTCCGTAAAAGGCACTGCCTTGTATGCATATACCAACCCTTTTGATGGCCTCTCTGCGTCTGCGCCCCTCTACCTAATGCTGCGCCACCCCGATTCAGGATAGCATACTCCTTGCAGCCTTCTAAGCATGCCCAATTTTTCTCATTTTTCGTCTATATACGTACACCACTCTGAGGAATAAATCATTGTTGAAAGTCATCGCTCTTTTCCTGTCGTTGTTTTTTCGCTTCCGTGGTTACGAAATAACTACTTCTAGGTTGCGCTGTTCCTGCATCCAGCATGCTCCCGGGTGACTTGGTGGGCTTTCAAAATGGATTTCAAGGTGCCATAAGTACACAACAAGAGAACACATGGCAACATATTGCTTTATCCTATGTCTAATTTAAGGTTGTGTGTACTGCCTTTAAAATCAAGCACGCTCAAATACATCCATTACCTGCTAACCACAATGTGGACTACATAGCTTTTCCAAGCTCCACACTTTGTCGTACTACATTTTCTCATCCTTCTGCTACCCTTCACTACTCTTCCACACACCTTGGTATAGTTCATTATTATTCAAGACTACGTTATACTTCACCAAGTTACATTCTTTTTTACGCGATAGCGGTTAAAGAGCTCGTTTTGGAGAAATCCTGACGTCGGTGTTGCTGTCGACGTGAGCATTCTCGGCATTGCTTGTGAGGAAAAAAAAATCATGATCTTTGCGTCACAGAAAATTCCCTTTCCGGAATTGAGAAATTGAGAATTATGCTAATAAAATAAATAATGAAGATTTTGGAATTGAGTGAAGATTGAACCCTGGTCGTTTGCGTGGCATGCGGGTGTCCTACCTCACAGTCACTCCTCTTCCTAACGATACAGTGAAAATAACTTCCTCTGCTTGTAAATGTAGTCAAGTAACTTTCATGCTTGACAAGCACACGCGTTGTGTATACGTGCTTCACAATACATGAAGTAATAATGCGTGGTACAAGCGTACATTACTATCCAGTGTCAGAACTGGGGAGTATCATCATAATGACTTCCTTTTTAAAGCCAGTCGACCTTTACAAAAGGCACACACGCTACTGCAGCCGTAAGGTCAGGTAGTGGGGTAAGTGGCAAGTTCAGAAAGATTTCATACACTAAGTTCTTGATGTACGCACTAGCAGCAATGTTTCATGTATTTTTGTTTCAGCTTCTATTTTACATACATAATCTAAGGAGTAGCTGATGTTTGGTTTATGCTACGACCTCCCGATACAATATTTCCACGGTGGCTACGTCAATTACGTTAACATGCATTTTGACACAATACTAGTTTGAAAATTTCCTCAGCGACAGTTCTTTATTCAAAACAATGTTTTAAAAGGGCTGGGAACTCGCAAACAATGGGAGCCTTGGCACAGCTGTCTTTCTCACATTCCTGAAAAGTTCAAAAACCTTTATTTTTTCGCCCGCTAAATCATGAAAAATCAATATTGGCCGCAAACATTGTTTCAAGGTCAAAGTGAAAATAAAAAAAGGCCAACATGGTATGCAATATGTGTGCTCACTGTTTTTGTTTCAAAGATCTAACGAATACCTCTACAAAGTTCTGCAATTAGCCGCAGCCCTTAGCTCATGAAGGTGACAATGAGGAGGAGAAAAAAGAGGCAGATGCTACAGATTTGGAGTTTTAAATAGAATATGAGAATATTGACCTCTCTAACGCAAAGCAAACGCCATTCATTCCAATAATAAAATGATCGGCTACAAAATTACTTTGCACACGTGAACATGAACAACATTGTTGCGAGTGATCAATCCTTTTAAAATGAAAAGGCTGGGGTAAGTATCTTCTCCTGTTTCCTTGACTGATCCTTTTTAAATAGGCTTCCGGATTACACCCCTGTATTCATAGCAGAATTTTTTGCTGTTAAATGCCACTGCGAAAAATTCTTGGGGTGATTCAAAAGCAGTGGTAATCACAAATTCCTTTTCAGTAATTGCTGCTCTGTCATTGGGAAGTAACCGAACACCTATGCATATGTTCCAACAACTCATGCCGACAAACATGCAAACACTTCAGTTGTTATTGGTACCAAGTCATCGTGGCATATATCTCAATGAGAAGACGGATGCACTAGCCACAGTATCTCTTAGCGGTCCCCTTATTCCAATTTCGCCCCGTATGGTTTACGCGACAGCAATGAGCTTTAGAAACCTTTGTTTGCATAATGAAATAACTTCTTCTCATTGGATAAACTTCGAGTTTTCGCACATCCAAGATGCTGCTGGAATGAACAGTGGTGTGCAACACAGCAGTTGGAAGTTACTTATAGCAGATTGCGTTGTAGAATCGCATAAATAAATTTTTATTTACATAAAGTTGGTCTAAAGGCGTCACTGTTGTGTCAGGTTTGCAAATACTTGGAAACATTTGATCATATCTTTTTATTTTGTCACCGACAATTACATCTGCGGTAAAGATACGTGGTAGCTCCTCTTGAAATTAGTAGTACAAATAAATGTGGCAGCAAAGTTACCGTTTGTCAGCTATAAATTAAGTTATATCCACAGGAACGTCTTCTCTGAGGTGTTTGGCTACAAAATTGAAACAAAGAGATTGCCATGTTAGTGTACATTTTTTTTTCAACCTAATCTCTCGTTTTCGACCCATCACTACCTATGTTTGAAACCACATCTGATAGCCTGGATCCTTCTCAGATATACTACTTTTTTCTATTTGAGAGCTTGCTTTCATGCATATATATATATATATATATATATATATATATATATATATATATATATATATATATATATAACGGAAGCGAAAAAGCACGACTAACGAGGAAACACTTTTATTAATCACATACGTTTCGGCTGGTGGGCCAGCCTTCGTCAGTGTGGGCGACGAAGGCTGGCCTACCAGCCGAAACGTATGTGATTAATAAAAGTGTTTCCTCGTTAGTCGTGCTTTTTCGCTTCCGTTTTTACTACGGAGTCAGAGCGCTTCCTTCCTCGCAACGTCTATATATATAAATAAATAAATAAATAAATATATATATATACAGGGAAAGAAGTGTATACTTAAGGGCTCGTTTTTTCGTGTTTTACACAATAATAATGAGATCTAACAGACAATAATGCCAAGGAAAGTATCAGAGAAGATCCTATACCAATTTGTAATGTAAATATGAAGAAAAGTAGGTGAAAAGATAACTTGCCATGGCCAGGATTCAGACCTGCGACCTTCGAATGACGCGTTCAATGCTCTACCACTGAGCTACCACGACATCTGTTTCCCCAGTGACTTTATAGAATTTATATGTGAATTAAACGTGGGAGTGTCAGTCAGCGCCACCAAGAGCCATGGCGGCGAGTGTGGCACACTCTTTTGAGCCTGTTTGGCGTCGCGTAGCACGTGAACTTGTTACGAGTGGGCAGCTGACCGACAGCCCCTCGTATACAACCTAAAGGCACTGAGTATGCAACTATGAGACCCTCGCTAATGAATAACGAAATAAGTGTATACTTAAGGGCTCGTTTTCCGTGTTTTTACACAACATTAATGAGATCTAACAGACAATAATGCCAAGGAAAGTATAGGAGAAGGTAATAGACCGAATTGTAAAGTAAATATGAAAAAAGTGGGTGAAACGATAACTTGCCCTGGTCAGTATCCAAAACCTGCGACCTTCGAATGACGCGTTCGATGCTCTACCACTAAGCTACCACGACAGCTATCCCCCCAGCCACTTTATAAGGTTTATATGTGAATTAAAGGTAGGAGTGTCAGTCAGCGCCACCAGTAGCCATGGCGGTGAGTGTGGCAGAATCTTTTGAGCCTGTTTGGCGTCACGTAGCACGTGAACTTGTTACGAGTGGGCAGCTGACCAATAGTCCCTCGTATACAACTTAAAGGCACAAAGTCTGCCACTACGAGACCCTCGTTAATAAATAAGGAAAGAAGTGTATACCTAAGGGCTCGTTTTTTCATGTTTTTACACCATAATAATGAGATCTAACAGACAATAATGCCAAGGAAGTATAGAAGAAGATATTACACCAAATTGTAATGTAAGTAGGAAGAAAAGTGGGTGAAAAGATTACTTGCCGTGAGCAAGACTCAAACCTGCGACCTTCGAATGACGCGTTCGATGCTCTACCACTGAGCTACCACGACAGCTATCTCCCCAGCCACTTTATAGGGTTTATATGTGAATTAAACGTGGGAGTGTAAGTCGCTTGTCACGCTCACACTAATTCCCCCGCGCGGTGAGAACGGCTGCCTCGTCGCTTTACAGTATTAAGAAATGCGTCGCGCATAAGACTCTAAATTGTATACGCGCACTATCTCTGTCCCCCAGCAACTATGATCAGAATTATAGCTAAAGGAGAAACGCGGTAATTGACAAAAGATGTCTTTTCGACCACCGTGTACGGCCCAATGAAGCGACTTATGAATTTGTGGCATTAGCCGGGGACGCGCAGTGGAGTCCTTAGAAGAACTTCGCGACCAAGGCAAAAAACTCACAATAAGGCGAGACGAGTCATAGCGAGAAATTCGAGTGTCTTGAGAGAGGTTGGTGTTGACGCGGGTCAGGAGACGGCAATGTGCGAAAAGAGATCAAATTCTTCAGAGAAAGGAACTGTCGAGGGTGCTAAGGCCGAAAGGAAAGATACATTCAGAGTGAAACTCGGCGAGCGATCATGGACGAGAAAAAATGGAGAAATATCCGGTAGTGCATAAACAGCCGTATTAAGAGGAAATGTCACTAAGGGTTGAACTGCGTCCCAGTTCATGTGGTTGGGGTGAATGTACATGGCGATCATGTCCGATAGAGTCCGATTAAAGCGTTCATTCAATCCGTTGGGCTGCGGGTGGTTGCTAGAAGTGGTCTTGTTAACAGTGTTTGAGGCACGCAAAACTTGCTCGACAATAGAAGAAAGACTTTGCCATGATCGCTCAGGAGAATGCGTGGAGCTCCATGGCACGAAAATATGTGGCGAAAAAATAAATCGGCAACCTCAGTGATAGTTCCATATGGTATAGAAGCTGTTTCTGCGTAGCGGGTAAGGTGGTCGACGGCCGTGACAATCCACCGATTCCCAATGGATGATATGGGAAGAGGGCCATGCAAGTCGATTCCAATGACTTCAATAAGCGAGGCGGGACAAGGAAGAGGTTGCATTAAGCCAGCCAGAGCAGTTTTCGGTCGTTTTCGTTGTTAGCAATTGACACAGGAGGCGACGTAAATAGCGATGGCTGAAGAGAGGCCAGGCCAAAAACAATGACTTCGTATTTTGTCGTAAGTCCTGTGATATTCAAGAAGAGTGGCGGTCGAATCATCATGAAATTCTTCCAGAACCTTACGTTGTGGAGAACGTTGGATGACGGGTATTCACTTGTTGCCATCGATTTGGTAAATGTAGTGGTATAAATCAGCACTGACAAGCTTAAACTGTTGAAGTTGTCGATAGAGTCTGGCGTTCGGAGGCATTTTAGAGCCGTTCAAGCGGTCAAAAATGGTGCGGCGGTACTGGTCGACACATTGTTGTGAAAGAAGGACAGATAGGGTGCCCCGTGATGAACTTAGTGATGCGATTGGAGAGGTGCTGTCGTTTTGGAGTTTCGATGGCGAGTGGCCTCCGCTGGGCAAAGGACAGCGCGATAGAGAATGAGCATCTTTGCTTCTTCTCAGATCTGTAGGCGACAACCAAATCATACTCCTGCAAGCGAAGTGCCCAGCGACCGAGGCGACCCGATAAGTTCTTCAGAGATGAAAGCCAGCATAGTGCGTTATGGTTGGTAACGGCGGTAAAATGATGGCACTGATGATATGGTCGAAATGCACTGCCCCAACAACAGCAAGGCACTCCTGCTCAGTGATAGTGTAGTTCTTTTCTATAGCGTTAAGAACACGACTTGCGTAAGCAACGACGCGTTCGCCTGAGTTTTTGTCACGCTGCATGAGTACCGCGCCTAGACCATGAGTACTTGCGTTGTTGTCAAGGATGGTGGATGCGGTTGAATCGAAGTGGCACAACACTGGATCCGACGTAAGGGCTCGCTTCAATGCTGTGAAAGCGTTTTCGCAGTCTTCACACCAAACGAAGGTAATGTTACTTGCGAGAAGTTGATGAAGCGGAGACGCAAGTTCCGCGATGCCCGGTATAAAGCGCCGAAAAAAAAGATAACCCAAGAAAGCTTCGCAGGCACTTTGGACCTAGTGGACGAAAAAAATTGAGGACGGCGGCAAGCTTTTCGGGTTCCGGCCGAATTCCTTCTTTCCTGACAAGGTGGCGGAAAGCCTTGATTGTCTTGCTAGCAAAGGTACAATTCTTGGTGATAAGCTGTGGATCAGTTTTTACAAGGCATGTGAGGACTTTGTCAAGACATTGTAGATGTTGCAAGAATGTGGATGAAAACACTACTATGTCAGCGAGATAGCACAGACACGGTTTACATTTCAAACCACGCAATACACCGTCTATCATGTGTTCGAAGATAGCGGGTGCATTACAGAGTCCAAAAGGCATCACTTTAAGCTCGTACATACCATATGGCGTTGAAAAGGCGGTCTTTTCTTTATCAGACTCCGACATTGGCATTTGCCAGTAGCCTGACCTAAAGTAGGGGCTAGAAAAATACTCGGCGCCCTGTAAATAGTCCATTGCGTCGTCGATCCGAGAAAGAGGATAAACATCCTTGCGCGTTATTTTGTTCAGCACATGGTATTCGACGCAGAAACGCACTGTCCCATCTTTATTTTGAACGACAACAACTAGGTATGACCAGAAACTAGAGGAAGGACATTAGACGTTGCGTCGTACATGTCTGATACGTTTTCGTCGATGATATTGCGTTCTGCCTGAGACACGTGACGTGAACGCTGATGTACAACACGAGAGCCGTCAGTCTGGATGTTGTGAGTAGCGGTGGTAGTCATACTGAGGGTGGGCGAGTTCACGTCAAATAGAGATGTTATAATACACAGTACTAGGCTGGGGTGTCAGCCATCTTCTTTATTTCTAACCTCTTCTTCCTCCTCGTCTCCCTGCAACCCTGCCTCACGTCCACGTACACTCCCCCTCTTTGAAGACTCATCCCTCCTGGGATGATACTTGAAAACGTTTCCATTGGTCGCAAACTCCAGCACACCATCATCGTTGGTGTAACCGACCCTTTTGAGAACGCCATGTTGCACTGCGATCTGCACCACGCGATAAGGTCCCATGTACATCTGCTTTGTGCCGGGAAGGCCTTTTCTGACAAGCACCAGATCGTTCAGTTGTATCTGAGGTATCCGCGTGTTGTGGCGACGGTCAAAGTTCCTTTTCATACTTTCCCGGTATCACTGGTAGGCTTCCGAAGGTTTTCGTTTTTCGCACAATTGCAGGCGGTCTGCAATACAAAGTTCTTGATCAGCAGGAAGCACTGGTACCTTTCCGAAAGCTGCAAAATATGGACTACAGCCGATGCTCGCAGTGTGCGACCGATTGTGATGAGCGACAGCTGCCTCCAAGCAGCCCTTCCATCCACCCTGAAAACCTGGATACATTGCAATGAACTGCTTCAAATCCCGAATGATTCTTTCAGCCATGCCATTTCCTGCAGGATGGTACGGAGTGCAGCGTCGCAATATAACTCCTCGTTCCTTCGCGCAATCTTGCAAACGCTGACTGAGAAACGCTGGCCCATTGTCTGATATTACTATTTTCGTATTTTTGAACATCTCCCGACTCAAAAGAGCGATCACACTATTTGCGTCTTCCCTTCCCGGCCGTGCAGCCACTATTCTTGTGCACTGGTCTATTGCCACTAGGAAAGACTGCGTTCTTCTTACTCCTGCAGCCTTCTTCTTGAGCTCTGCGAAATCCAGATGAATGACTTCAAATGATACGTCGGAATGTTGAGGCAAAACCGTCTCGTCTGTTCTCTGAAGGTACTTGGCCTTGTGAACTTGACATTGATGACAAGACTGAGCATACCTTTGAACGTCCTCTTTCATGTGTTTCCACTGGAAACGCTGACGAATCTTGTGATATGTCCTCCAAAAGCCATCATGTCCACCTGAGTGCGGGGAGTCGTGATAGAGCTCCAAAATTCGAGGCACCATTGTTCCCGGGACTGTGAACTTTCCGTTATGGAACTTAAGTTCTTCAGTTCCCTCCCACAACAATGGTGCGTTGACATTTTTATGATCGGGAACTACCGCAAGTCTTGAAAGCGCATCTGCGTCCTTGAGGTGTTCTCCAGGCCTGTGGTGGACCATGAAAGTAAACTGCTGGAGTTCACTCACCCACCTAGCAATTTTTCCTCGAGGCTCGGCGAGGTTAAGTATGTACGTTAAGGCTTGGTGATCCGTAAAGAGCTTGAAGCTCCTGCCATCCGGGTAAGGTCTAAAATAGCGTACGGCCATTAGGACGGCCAAGGCTTCCTTCTCTGTAGTCGTGTAGTTCAGTTGAGTTTTCGAAAATGTGTACGAATAGTACCCGACGACCCTCTGTTGACGGCTCTGTGGAGAGTCGGTATCTCTCTGGTAAAGCACGGCGCCTGTGCCATAATAAGAAGCATCGGTGTTCAGTTCAAAGGGCAACTTGAAGTCTGGAAGAGTCAGGACTGGATCCGATGAAATAATAGTCACAAGGCGTTGATAAACAGATTCACACTCTGCTGTCCACTGAAATGGCACGTTCTTCTTAGTCATTTCTGTAAGGCATTTGGTTTTGGTCGCATAATCTCTAATGAATGGCCGGAAATGCCCTGCAAGACCCAGAAATACCCGCAAAGAGTGCAAGTCATATGGCTTCAGCATTTTTGCGGTTCTTTCAAATGATTCTTGTTTCGTTGTCTTTGGCCGTCAAATACTCTTCCAAGAAACACCACTTTACTTTGGAAAAACTCACTCTTCTTGTCATTAATTTTGAGCTCGGCGTCACAAAGTGCTTGAAGTACACTAGCCAGATGGTTTGAGTGCTCTTCCTCGTTGCGGGAGTATACTATTATATCGTCTATGTAGACGTTACAAAAACTTCCCGATAAACGGTCGCAAGACGTCGTTCATCATTTTCTGGAACCAAGCGGGTGAGTTCTTCCATCCAAATGGAAGTCGGTTATACTCATAGATGTCAAAGGGCGCAATGAAGGCAGAATATTTCTTGTACTTTTCAGAAATTGGAACTTGCCAAATCCTTTACACAGGTCAATGCGCGAGAAAACTCTGCAGCCACCCGTGTCATCTATGATAGAGTCTATACGTGGCATAAGAAACGGAAAAAGCTCAGTCTGCTTATTAATTTGTCTGTAGTCCGTGCAGAGTCGAAGACTTCCATCTTCCTTTGGTGCAATGGTGATGGGTGAAGCGAACGTAGACGTGGATGGACGGATAATCTGCGCATCCAACATCTTTTGAATCTCGTTCTAAAGCCACACTTTCTTCTCTTGTGACATATTATAGGGCTTTTTTCTCACCACCGTCGTATCACTGAGCTGGAATGGAACCTCAAACTTCGTAGTTACTGTAGGATATCCTTTCAAGCACAGCAATTCTGGGTAAAGCGTCCTAACATCTTCACCTGACGATGGTTTCCGCGGAGTCCTTGAAGGCGAAACTGCAACGTTGACAGCGCGGCGCTTTTCTTCTGTGGTAATTTCGCCTGTCCAGTAGATATTAAGGCGAAGTGCACTGATTACTGGACGTGAAAGCAGTAGTTCATACGGAACTCCGTCGAGTACCAGTGCTTGCGCAGTGACAGTGTTGCCGAGACACGATATGGTTTTACAAGTCCATTTATCGTGGACATCTCGTCTTCCATCGTATCCGTGTACTTCTACTGGTCTTCCCTCTTTTACTTTCACCCTCTCAACAATATTTGCGTTAATAACCATGACGCTTGCTCCGCTGTCAACTAACGCATTCCGTTCCTTTCCATCCACAAAAACAGATATGTACAATAGACTTGTATGAGACAAATAAACAGCTTCACTTGATGTCGTCAGGTGGAAGCCGAGACCCTCTCCATTTAGTTTTTAGATGCGGAAGCATCTTATACTCGCGCCTTGTAGTGCGCCGTCCGCGCCGTCCGCACCGCTTCTCGAACATTCGACAGCTGACGCGCGCGCATGCGCCGTCGCGCCGTCGCCCACCATCTGTGCCGCGCGCGCTTCTCCTTCGAGATCATTCGACAGCTGACAGCGCATGTGCCGTCGCGCTGTATATATACTCAAGGTCGGCGCTCGCTCGCTCAGTTGCCGCTCGTCGGTTGGTTTGTACGGCGCGTCGACGTCCAAGGTCGCGGTGATTGATTGATATGTAGGGTTTAACGTCCCAAAACCACTCTATGATTATGAGAGACGCCGTAGTGGAGGGCTCCGGAAATTTAGACCACCTGGGGTTCTTTAACGTGCACCCAAATCTGAGCACACGGGCCTACAACATTTCCGCCTCCATCGGAAATGCAGCCGCCGCAGCCGGGATACGAACCCGCGCCCTGCGGGTCAGCAGCCGAGTGCCTTAGCCACTAGACCACCGCGGCGGGGCAAGGTCGCGGTGAAATGAATTCCAACGAATCCACAAACACAATGATCGACGTCCCTTCGACCAGCGCCGCCCTTTCGCATACGTGTGTACGTGTTCACTCATTTAACACCCCCTCCTACAACCACGTTAACCAATTTAGCCATCGACCCAAGTAAGTCGCAATTTAACACCCCATTTCACAACCACGTTAACCAATTTAGCCATCGACCAAAGTAAGTCGCACTTTAACACCCCGTTAACCAATTATATGCTCCGCATCCTCCTCAGTGTTCCCCCGAGGGAAGCTGCGGGCAATTTTTTTGTTACGTCATCTAACTCTTCGCCATGGTCTGAGCCTCCCGGGGCGGTCAAAAAGGATACGGGTGTTGCAGTAGCTCTCCAGCTTGCAAGCGGGCGTCGTTCCTCACCTCGTGTGGCCCCGGTATTTCTTGCAGCCGGTGTCATGGGTTGACGCTGGGTTCCTAGGTCCTGGAGGTAGAGGTTTCGCATTCCCTGCAGAAGTTCTTCGACCGTCTTGGGTTCTCGCATTTGTATCTGCTTCTGGAGGTCCGGACCTAAACCATGAATGATAAGCGGAACCACAGACGTCTCAGGCAAAGATGAGTCCGCCAGCAGTAGCAAGCGCCTTTTCTCATAAAAATAGCTGAGTGCAGATCCAGACCTGTATTTAAACGTGATTGCTTTGTCCCATAGCAATACCTTGTTCTCGCTGAAGGAGCTCAGGAAGCTTGCTTTCCACTCTATCCATGGTTTGTTGCTGTGAGCGTTGAGACGCCATTCGTACCAACTCTTTGCTATGCCCGATAGGAATAGTCGCATGTTTTTCACTTTATCTTCGTCGCTGTGCCAGTAGTTCTCATTGCATGCATACTCGTAAAATGTGAGCCAGGACTCGGGACTACTAGACTCTCCGTCAAAAATGTCTGGCTTCACTTCTTCGCGACTCGGTCTGCTTAATCTTTACGTCGCGTTTACAAGCAAGTGCATTAAATCATTTTGCTGCCTATTTTGTTCTTGGTGCAGTTCAAGAAACTTGTTGATCAGCTCGACGGAACTGTCAGGTGAAGCAGCGGTAGCAGGCTTCGCGTCGTTTCTTACTGAAGTCAGCACAAATTTCTCATAATCCTGAAGAGTCATGTTGATCTTTACCGTTCTTTTAGCAAGTAACTGGTCTGGAATGAGCTTCATTTTAGTGCTTAGATAGGAAACAAATGCGTCAGTGCTCACTGCTTCCGGAAGAGCTAGTTCCTCTTCATCTTGAGGCGTTGCGGTCAAGATCCGGATGCCACCGCGTT
The DNA here is from genome assembly GCA_013436015.1 of Rhipicephalus annulatus. NCBI lineage: Eukaryota > Metazoa > Arthropoda > Arachnida > Ixodida > Ixodidae > Rhipicephalus > Rhipicephalus annulatus. The sequence goes on from WOVY01001537.1 coordinate 39,717, forward strand.
GATTTGCTCCAATGCTGAATTCCAGCCACATCTTGAATGTCCGCACAGAAAGTATACGCGGCTGCGCCAATTTGTAATAATACACAGTACTAGGCTGGGGTGTCAGCCATCTTTATTTCTAACCTCTTCTTCCTCCTCGTCTCCCTCCAACCCTGCCTCACGTCCACGTACAAGAGAACGGTGTCTATTCAACAGGGTGAACAAATCTTCAGTTTGATCAGGTGTTAAGTGAATGCTCATGATTGCCGAGACAGGTGTGGAATAGGCATTGAACAGCAGTTATTGTGACTTTGGGACATCGTTAGGGTTCTTGTTCGAAAGAACAACAATCGCAACAGGCTTACTGTCGACCGCCCAAGATGCTGTTTATTGATTTATTTACCCGCAGGGTCAAAAGACCTTGCAGAAGGGAGTGGTAAAAAAACAAGCTTGTAAGTACAAGAGGCGATGCAATGTTTTCGGTTATACAACAGCAGATTGAAACAAAACTAAAGAAAGAAAAAAATGAGAAATATAAAAATCGCATCTAAGAAAATAGAAAGATACATTTTTATAAATTGGTAAAAATAATGTTTCTAGGTATACAATGAGCATTTTTACACTTCAGTGCAACAGGTACAACAAATACAACAGGGAACAGTGAAATCCTATTTTAGAAAATGTATAAAGTGAAATACTATGACCAGGTGTTCAAAGAATTGGTAATCCAGTCACTATTGCCTCACGATCTGAAATTGTTACAAACGATTCGGGAAGGCAATCCCAATCGCGTGAAGTGTGTGGTACGTATGATTGTCGAAATGACTCTGTTTGAGACGATGGATTGCCAACTTTATGAGCGTGATCTAAATGACGAGAAACGTAATGCGGTGGAAGGATTAGTAAATCACGAACGTATGAGTGGTGATATACTCCATGGAAAAGGGTTAAGCGGATCATAGTACGACGAGAAGCAAGTGAAGGTAATTTAAAGGTAGATTTCATTAGTGTGGTGCTCGTGTTTTGATCTTAATTAGCTGTTATGAAGCGAGCAGAGCTATTATATACCATTTCTAATAAATGCACAAAAATATGGTGGTATGGATCCTAAACAGATGCGGCATATTCATGTTTAGTATGAAGTAGTGTTTTATACATCATCACCTTGACAAAAGAAGGCGATTTGAAGAAGTTACGACGAAGATATCCGAGCCTGCGATTAGCGGTATAAACAACATAGTTAATACGAGTGTTCCATGTTAGGTTGTTACTGATATCAACTCCGAGCTAATTGTATGAGGTGACACTGTTTAATTGTGTGTTGTGACAGTTATAAGTAGGTAAAGTGGTGATCTTTTATCTTTCTTGACACACGCATGAATTTACATTATTTACTGTTTGATTCTTTGAGCTATGTGTTACGTCAGTTAAGGGCAGCAGTGAGGTCATATTTAAGAAGGGCGACGTCATTAGGTCCAGTTATTTCACAAAAAATTACGCAATTATCGGCAAAAAGATGAACAGTTGAAGTGACGCAAGTTGGCAGATCGTTATTAGAGATAAGAAAAAGCGGACCAAGAGCGGAGCCCTGTGGTACACCAGAATGTACCGCACATTCCGCGGAATCAATTTCATTAGCCGATACTAATTTTGAGCGGTTAGTAAGAAACAATTCAATCCAAGTTACAAGGCAGGGGGCAAGGTTAAGTAGTCGTAATTTAAAAATGAGCAGTTCGTGGCACACCTTGTCAAAAGCTTTGGAAAAGTCGAGGAAAATGCAGTCGACAAGCAAGCTGTTGTCAAAAATTGTGTTTAGTTTATGCACGAAATGTGTTAATTGAGTTTCGCAAGAGTATAATTTGCGAAATCCACGTTGCGAAATCCAGTGAAAAATGAGAGAGACTCTAAAAAATTGCAGCGTGAAAAGCCAAAATGTGTTCTAATATTTTACATGGCATACTGGTGAGGGAAATGAGTCTGTAGTTTAAGGAAGAATGCTTGTTACCCGATTTGTGGATTGGAACTACCTTCCCGACTTTCCACTTTCCACTCAGAAGGGAGAACACCGTCGTTGAGCGACTGTTCAAAAACTTCCGTTAGTATTTGGGATGAATAACAGACAGTATTTTGGAGGAATGTGACGTTTATTTGATCGCTACCCGGTGCCGAGGGTGGTTTCAGTGACCTAGTAGTGCTTGCGACACCACCGTAGCTGAGAATTACAGGAAGCATTTGATGGTGGCGATATGGTTGCACATGGGGAGCGTTGGGGGTGGTGGGTAAAGCAATTTTTTTTTGAAGAAACACCATTAAGCATGTTCGAGCATTGCTCGGTCGGTATAGCGTTACCGCTAAAATCATTAAATACTATAAGAGTACTTCCTTGAGGATTGATCACTCGCCAAAAATTTTTTGGGTTAGTCTTCAACATCCTAGGTAAGGTGTTGTTTAGAAAAGGATCTTTGGCAACTTTTAAGGCCTGCGCGTATTCATCAGCGCACTTCTTGTATTCAGACCAACTAGCCCTACAATTGATAACTTTAGCCGATTTGAAGAGATGCTTCTTATTGTTAGACAAGCGTTTAACCTGGTGATTATACCATGTTTTCTTTAGTTTAGAGGAAAAAGCGTGAGCAGGGTTGTACTTATCTGTTAGTTCTACAACCTTAGCAAGAAAGATACTCCAGTTTGACTGAACGTCGCGATAGTCGAAATCATTCAAGAAGTCATCAAGAAATACAGCAAGGTCATTGTTAAGGCACGGGGGAGCAGTACACACTCGGGCGTTTGATTTAAGCCGGTTAGGTAGGTAGACCCTTCGAAGAAGCGAATAGCCCTGGCGTGATCACAATGCTCCCATGTAGAGTATGGCCGTAAGGAAGAATGAGCACGCCACCATTCACAGTGTCGGTGCAATTAACACTTTTAATTTCTTCGATATATGGCCGAAGCACATAATCTGACGTGGTATCAAGGCGGATGCGCCCATCGTGTTCAAGAAGAGAAGAGTCAGTGGCATTTATATGCAGGAACCGCTGATGACAAGATATGAAAGCGGACGAAAAAGAGAACTTGCACCGCAGAATGAGAGCACGAGTGGGCTCACGAAACACCACGAAAACGATGTGACGACGAATGCCCTCTATGCAGACACGAACAATACACTGTGCAAGTGGATGAACTACAGCGTTTGTTGCCACATGGAGAGGTGGGCCGCCATAAGTTGTCGTGACTTTTCAAAGGCGGGAACAAAAATCAGCATGAATAATCGAAACGGCAGCGCCAGTGTCTACAAGAGCCTCAACGCGTACATTTTCTACAAACACTACTATCAAATTCAATGGCTGCTATAGAGGAAGTGTTAGCTGTCCGGTGGATGCATTTTCCCCTCTTAAATCTGCATCGCGGAGTTTTCCGCGTGGGCGTTCATGGAATGGAAGGCGTGCCGCAGAGGTGACACTGAACGGCGACCTGGCGAAGGCGACCTGCTGCGAGACGTATGGGAATTATCAGGCATGTCAGTATGGTAGGTAGGAGATGGGGAATGGTAATAGGCAGAACGGCAGAGTGGCCGTAGGTAGTTCATGGTCGGAAGGAAGCTTCGATGTTTTACAGGAGCATAGCCGCGTTGCTCGTCTTGTTGGCGCGTTCGACGAAACCAAGCGATATGTCCTCAATAGCCGCAGAAGTAACAGATTGGCCGAGGGGGCCACTGAGGTGCGTAGTAAGGCGGTGCACGCATTGAGGGTGACAACGAAGCCACAGGCGTATGGTCTGCTGGTGTGCACACAGAAACGTTGGGTGCGGCAGAGAGTGCGGCAACTTCGACGTACGTTGACGCCTGGCGCACTCAGGGACCGTTGGAACACGTCGGTCGCGATGCGGACACGATCTCTTGTGTAATCATGTCTCGCAATCTATCTTTTGCAGAAGAGAGAGTAACTTCCGCAGTGCAGGAAAAGCAGCGGCCGTGAATCTCTTCAGGAACGATGTCGCGAACAAGCGCACGCAAGTAGAGGGGTGCAGGCAAACGAATGTCGATAGCATCGTAGCAAGTGGCGAAGAGACTGAAACTCGTCAAGTCGCTGACAGATGGTTATCACGTCCTTGGTGGTGGCAGAGTTTTGCGTGGTGAGGGCGTTAAAGACGACGGTGTTATTACCTTTATGATGTGGCGTATTTGGTCGTTCCGAGACGTGATAGGGTTAACACGCTTGCACAATGCAAGGACATCCTCAATATAAGAGGCGTAAGATTCACCCGGCAGCTGCGTGCGTTCAGCGAGCTTCTTTGCTGCCTCAGCGCGAACAGTGGGGGCGCCAAACATTTAATGAAATTGCTGCTCGAAAGTGTCACAGTCGGGTATATTCAGGTGGTGGTTCCATTAGCAAGTTTTGGCAACATCGGACAAGCAAAATGGGACGTTCTGCAACTTCTGTGGATTGTCCCACCTGTTCAAATCACTGTTGAGGTCTTATTTCTTGATCCAGTCTTATACATCATTGCCTCAGAGATCAAAAAATAGAAATGGATCACGCAGGCGAATGTTTTTGGGCAAAATGAATGTCGGTGGCTACAGTACGACAGCGACGTTGGATGGGCCAAGCTTATCTTGGGCCGCCATGGTAGGGGGTTGTATGCGACGACCCGAACGGAGCTCAGCGAGAACGGGCGAGAGGACTTGGGGGAACGAAAAGCACCGTCCACCACTTCTGGGGAACCGGTTTATTAAGCCACACTCAAGCTAAATCACACTGATGATGGTATATACTGATGACGAAGGGTGACGATGATATCTAAAGAGAATGAAGAGTCATGAGCTTGTCGCGCTCACTATATATATATATATATATATATATATATATCCTACCGACGGCAAGTTATCTATTCACCCACTTTTCTTTCATCTCATTTACATTAAAATTGGCCTAATAACTTCCCCTATACCTTCCTTGGCGTTATTGTCTGTTATATCTCATCATTATTGTGTAAAACACGAAAAACGAGCCCTTAAGTATACACTTGTTTCCCTTATTCATTAACGAGGGTCTCGAACTGGCAGACTTGGTGCCTCTAGGTTGTATACGGGGGACTATTGGTCAGCTACCAGTCAGTAATAAGTTCACGTGCTACGTGACGCCAAACAGGCTCATAAAGAGTGTGCCACACTCGCCGCCATGGCTACTAGTGGCGCTGACTGACACTCCCACAATTAAATTGACATAGGTACCCAATAAAGTGGCTGGGGGGATAGCTGTCATGGTAGCTCAGTGGTAGAGCATCGAACGCGTTATTCGAAGGTCGCACGTTCTGATCCTGCCCACGGCAAGTTATCTTTTCACGCAATTTTCTTTCTTCTCATTTACAATTGTCCTAATAACTTCTACTATACCTTCCTTGGCATTATTGTCTGTTAGATCTCATTATTATTGTGTAAAACACGAAAAACGAGCCCATAAGTATACACTTGTTTCCCTATATATATATATATATATATATATATATATATATATATATACAAACTTGTTTGGCCCGACACACATCGAGAACTGAACAGCACGTGATAAGAACAGGATGTGGACGTACACAGATAGTTGGTCTCGTTCTCAGTGTTGACAGTGGTTCTTTCCCTTTTTACTTTCTTTTTTTCTTTCTTTCCTTTTTTTAGTTCCCTCTCACTCTCGCAAACATCTTTCAAGGAGAGAGGGACGCGGCAGCAACGCAGTTTAGAAGTTCATGTCAGTATAACTCATCCCCTGATGAAGGGAGGACCCCTCCCGAAACTGTTAGGAAATAAATATATTTATCCTTGTTGACAACGCTCCCGTTGTGCCATATCCCATACCTTCACGAAGACTAACTGGCCCATTGAAATATTACTCCCACTATATATATCTATATATATATATATATAATATATATATATATATATATATATATATATATATATATATATATATATATATAGTTCAAAGTAATTTTCTGTTTGTGAAACTTAAGCCTTCCACTTCCTGTCGACTCTGCCACCCAGAAGGACACAAAAGGCGAATACGTCGACCACCTGCCTGGCTGGTTGGCTCGAGAAGTACGTTTTACTACTTGTTCTTGCTTACTTATTCCGCGTAGAGGCTTTGACATCTCACCCACTGCAGCGCCGCAACTGCTGGCTACTTTGGAGATAACATTAGTGCTTGCAGGTCCTCATTCAAATTTCCGAAATGTGGTGGGTCACATGCTGCGTCGAAAATTGAGGTAGACAACTGCAGCTGTTGCCTACGTAATGAAGCGCACGCGTCCACGGACAATAGATGAAAAAACAAACGAAAAAAAAGCCGTTTCTGCGGCAACATTGTTCATTAAAGAGCGCGAAGTGGGATACGCCACTGCTACGTCACGTCAGTGTGGGCTCATTGAAGCGACGGTTTGCTTTTGCAGTGTCGGCAGCGATAGATAAAACTGTGCCGATGATTATAGAACGGCTTTTCAACATCTTTGCTGATGGTTAGGCCACGATTCTCATTGCCAGGTTAAACAGCCCTATTCATTCCTTCCCTGCACACTGTCACGATTAAAGCTGAAGCTGGGCACCTCGGCAAACAACAAAACAATTGCTTGTCACGAAGATGTTCCTCCAGAAAAGCTCGTCAGCTCTCATTCGCTGACCCTTGCGAGGCCCAGTGGTCATTTGGTCTCCAGGCTTGGTGATATCATTCAAAAGCGACGCAGTGCTCCATTATCTCCTTCCGATTCGCCACCCCGCCATGGTGGTCTAGTGGCTAAGGTACTCAGCTGCTGATCCGCAGGTCGCGGGATCAAATCCCGGCTGTGGCGGCTGCATTTCTGATGGAGGCGGAAATGTTGTAGGCCCGTGTACTCAGATTTGGGTGCACGTTAAGGAACCCCAGGTGGTCGAAGTTTCCGGAGCCCTCCACTACGGCGTCTCTCATAATCATATGGTGGTTTTGGGACGTTAAACCCCACAAATCAATCAATCAATCAATCACCTTCCGATTCGCCAATGTCAAAACCCAAAAAGGTACTACTAAATGCAACAACGAGCAGGATGTTTGGCGTTCTTTGGTTGAGTCAACTATATTGAGTTCCCTATAGCGCCTGTAAGAAATATCCGTTGGAATGGCCGTTCCGTATCCTCAAGTTACGCAGATCTTCTTTATTTCATTCAGCAAAGAAATCCTAATGTAATTTTACTTTGTGAGTCTTGAATTGCTGTGAACCAAAATTTTACTCTGAACAATTTTTCGAACCTTTAGACTAGATCAGCCAGGTAGATGAGGTGGCTTATTGGCCCTAATTCCTTGAAAATGCATCCTTATGTTAGTGTAAGTTTTGAACATTTTTTCCGTATTGTGAACTGTTAGGAATAGATTGTTTGTTACCAGACTTCTGCAAGATTACAATGAATAATGAGTATATTTCTATAGGAGTATGAAGCATAGATCACCGAGATTGTGTCATCAAGAATTATTCTCCAAATTCGATTTTATTGGCAGGGTATTTCCACTCGCATCACACTTCTTAGAGGTTTAAAACAGATGGCTGTGCCTAACGACTGTGTGATTGGTTGCAGGATAATAATTTTTGTTGTCATAGAGCAGCCAGGTAGAGGAGGTGGATTATTGGCTCTAATCTCTTCAAAGTTGTATCATTATGTTAGTGTAACTTTTTAGCATTTTTGTCCAGATTGTCGACTGTTAGGAATAGATTGTTTGTTACCTGACTCCTACAGGTTTACAATGAAAATGAGCATTTTCCACATGAAATAAGAAGCATAGGCCACCGAGATTGTGTCATTAAGAATTATTCTTCAAGTCCGACTTTACTGGCAGGCAATTTCAATCACATCACACTTCTTAAGGGTTCAAAACAGATGGCTGTGCCTAACGACTGTGTGATTGGTTCCAGGGTAATAATTTTTGTTGTCATAGTGCAGCCAGGTAGAGGAGGTGGATTATTGGCTCTAATCTCTTCAAAGTTGTATCATTATGTTAGTGTAACTTTTGGGCATTTTTGTTCAGATTGTCGACTGTTAGGAATAGATTGTTTGTTACCTGACTCCTACAGGTTTACAATGAATAATGAGCATTTTCCACATGGAATAAGAAGCATAGGTCACCGAGATTGTGTCATTAAGAAATATTCTTCAAGTTCGACTTTACTGGCAGGGTATTTCAATCACATCACACTTCTTAAGGGTTCAAAACAGATGACTATGCCTTACGACTGTGTAAGTGGTTGCAGGATAATAATTTTTGTTGTCATAATTCTGGCCAAGTTAACTTTCTATGTGGGATAAGCTCATCAACATTAGTTCTGATGTTTTTGTGTGGCCAGTTTATGATTTGATCGTGAGAAACGTTTGATAATGGGACGAGAAGTGATGATGTACCGGTTAGCTCTAAAATAAAGCTACCGCGTTACATCTCTGGTATCCGGGACAAGTGGTTCATCAACTATAAAATCTATAAAACTGCTTTACCTTCTGCCGTTTCGTCTTTGAGAGGATGTGACGGAGAGCAAAGAGCTGCTTCAACTATAGAGTGTCTATGTGACTCTGTTCAGCCGGCAGACATTTTTTTGTGAAGTCTGGCAGCACACAGTTAAATTCGACTTGGTGGAACGAAGATTGTACGCTTGTGTATAGGCGACGTAAATCTGCTTGAAAACGTTTACGCCACAACTATACTCCGAAAAGTTTAGTAAAAGATACAGTCGCCATAGCTAAACATAAACACAAATCTGACTTAAGTTCGCATTTATAAAGCCTGACGAAAAATCAGCTCTGTTCAGGTTTTTATGCTACAAACATTGCCACAGGTATTAGTGCATTCGCAATAAGTAGTGGTGTTTCCTAAAGAAGCGACAGGTTAGCTAGAAGGCATCGCGGAAGGACACGAAGCGCGTTTTGCTTCGTCGTGCTTGCGACCTATGATATCAAGAAGCTCAACTTCAGACTTTCGGAAAGTCACTATTGCAAAACTCGAAGATGTCATGCTAACTGTAAATGAAGCGGCTCTCGGTCCGGATCAGAATAAAACCGCATAATTAAATTGATGTTTCATACCCATTCCGACTAGCTTTTGAGTATTGCGAACTGCTCCTTAAAGCACACATGGATTCCAAGTGCATGAAAGTTTGCTGAAGTTGTGCAACTGCGAAAAAAGTAAATGCTGGGATATGTCCTGGATAACATATGGCCAATTTCACTTGCTTAAAACTTAGTTAAAGTAGGTGAAAAATTTCTTCATAACAGGCTCAGTGAATTCATCGCTCGTCACGGTATTGTTTCGTCTTAGCAAGTAGGATTTAGACAGGGGTGCTGTAAGGTCGTTTCATGTGGATTTGAAAAGCCCAATTCATACTTTGCAATATAATCTGGTGAGCTTTATGCGTTAGTCACTATAAATATTGCAAAAGTCTACAATCGGGTTTAACACAGTGTTTTCATTTGTAAATTAGTGGACTGTAATTTGCCCAATTTAAAAAAATTGTTGATTTTTCTCCGGGATCTCTCATGCTACTATGGTTTCCCATTCAAACGTGTCAGCCTCTGCGAGAAACTTTTATCGCTATACGTTGGGCGCTTACCGAGTTCTGCGCCAAGTCACAACTGTCGCCTATGAAATTTTTACCACTACGAACCCCTCTGTTACACCCAGCAGTGACTTCGTGCATGTTTCTCGCCTGAAGCCCCATCACAGTGACCCATCCGACGAATAACAGCAGGCACCGAGATGGTGCTTTGCCGCCCGGGGTATTGTCACGCGTATACAATGTACCGTCACAAAAGGAATGATGAAGTAGAAATGACACAGACGGAATGAAGTAATGACACAGAAGGAATAAATACGACGATGTTGTTGTGGGGCTGTGTCTGGACTGCCCTGTTGTCCTGCATCCTTGCGCACTGTGTGCAGTCTTAGCACAACCAGCGTTAACTTAATTAACAATTTCCGTTACAATATCTAAGGTTCAGAAGTTTCTATTTGCAAGACAATTCTTTTGAAGCCACGAGTGAATTACTTCTACCTCATGTAAGCAAACAAGACGTGTTCAGCAAGGATGAGTTCTCCCACCTCTTTTATTTATTATCCTATTATCATCAATTACAGTTCATAAAAACATTCCTCTTTACGTCTACACCGTAGATATTGCTTTTTCTCGTCATCCCGAGATATCAATACTTTGTATCAAATTTTACAGTCGTACTTGAGTGAGCCTGAGGAATAGCTTGGTGGTGTAAATGGTACAATTGTTTGTTGGCAGGTACGGTGGGTTTCTTCACGGTAGCTGGCTCCCGCCATCGTCTGCATAGCCTGTCTTCGCCATTGAGTGGATGCGTTTGTAAGAGAGATAAAACGAAGGTTTTTCACATCATAGCTGAAAGCTGAAACTGTACAGAGATTCAGCTATGTAAACCTATTCAGCTAAGTACAGAAGTTCCGTCCATAGTTCAGGCATCATTTACAAAGCATCTTTTGTTTTTATAGCCCGGCGCCCTTGCATGGAGGTCCGAAAAAGGTGGGGATCACTCTTGCCACAAATCTGGTAACGTGGTGTCTCAGTGGTTCATGCAGCAGAAAGGATGCAGAAATAGGCCCACTCGTGAGAAGAACAACGTGGGTAAAAATGTCCAATGATCCTCATGAGTGCACAACACAAGGATGCACCCAGCCGACACCTTGAAGGCACCGCAAGGCGAGGAGGTATAGTCCGGAGAGAGAAAGCAGAGCTCCTCCAGGGAAGTGGCTGCTGACACGAACGTCAGCAGCGGTCTATGACTGCTTTCAGCTACAGGCTTCCAGAACTCTCTCGCAGCCGAGTCGAAAGGTTGACTCCAAAAGGACTGCCACAGTGACACCGTCCCGCACTGTTCAAACCCGATCAACAAAAGGTTGTCTCGCGAAGATTTCGTTGAGAGCCGACCATTACCTGGAGCCTCTACCAGACAGCGCCTAGCTTACTGTGCGCCGATGGGGTTGAAAGCAACCTAGCAGACCGGCTTACGCGCAATGGCGTTTGTCGAGATGAACTGCTGGGCCAAATGCAACAAAACACAAGACCATGCTGCAGTCAAGTGCAATGGACTCGCTTAAATTCCTCCAGGCTTTTCAAGAAATACAAACAAAAGAAACACGCGTACGCTAAAAGTTTGACACAACTTCGGGCCGCATAAGTTACAACAATCATGGATGTGGAAATGCTTATAAAGTTGAATCCATTTGCCGTGCGAAATAAGCACAAGGTCAAATACAGTTTGGCCCAAGGTAATCATGAACAACTTCTTCCAAAAATAACTTACTCCACTATCCTCAGTACTGATTTGTAACGCATTCGATAACTCAACACTAACCTAATAAAACAGAACAAACTACACGGTTTTCATACGAATGCTGTCAGGCCCTTTACAGAAGGTATCTGTGCGCATGCTTTGTTCTTTCACAACATACCTAAAACGTAGTCATGAGATCCTACTTGTAGGACACCCCGACGCCAACGAAAACTGTCTCAAAACAAATAATTTTGCGTCCTATAACAACCTGAAACATATCCCTAACCTCAACGTTAGGTAAATCATAACGCTCAGCTCAAGAGATCACCTGATCCTTGATCACACACTGAAATAACAAAATAAAGAGCATTAACCCCTCGTACTACACGCTTATTTGCTGAATTTAGCTTCATATCACTCCATGCAGTTACAGAACTCACAGGACTTTGCTATGTGCCCTAGCACGACATCATACTCTTATTCAAAGAGCGCTAGTATACCAACACACACCTAACCATAGGTAAATCCCTACAACCTAGACACCACTAAACACGCATCTGAACTTGAAAAATAGCACTTGATGCCGTACTTGTCAGGCGTACGTAAAAAAAACAACCTGCGTAGGTTTTGAGCTGAAAACCTTATATCAATTTATGTCAAACATGAGCATTTCGAAAATCACTTTTCGTTTTATTCTAAAACATTCTTGACTAATGGTCATTTACTCACTTTAGACGGTATACAATTTCACGCTACAAACAAAAAAAAGCTACAAAGCATGCAAACTTCGGCTCCTCTCGACAAGGCTACAACGCTTTCAAATTAGCGGGCGTACAAATCTTCATTCACAACTAACGTGCTCTTATACAAAAAAACTTATTGCACGAAGTCGGCTAACTTTTGCGGGTCACTGCTTTTGCACAATGCTTGAAGGAGTACTGACACGAACTTTGAAAGTTTTCGAATTTCTGGTGTAAATGAAAGCACTGGTGTCGATGACTCAGGAAAGAGTATTTGGCTGCCTCAAAACGCGTTGAATATATTTTTAATATCGCTTTTTTGAAACCCACTTTGGGTTTCGATTTCGACGGAGCGGCTTCACAGCAGCGAATCAAGACAGGCTGACGTATGCATCGGTGACGTGGCGACTGAGGCATTCGCAGAAAATCGTGACGTACAAATGCAGCTCTATCGTCTGCTGTCAGTCACACGTGGAGCACACAAAAACCGATGGACGAAGCGTCGACCACTGAATGTGACAGCGATTTCGGCTATATCAGCCGCATGCAGGACGCTGAGCTCGCCAATGGAGCTGACCTCTTTGCCTTCGATTCATTGGCAAGTTCATCAGTGGATGAATCACACAACATGGAGGAAAATTATAAGTGAGGAGCCTTGCGAGTAGGGAACGTCGAGTGGTAACAAACCTTCCCTACGATCCATCAAAATTAGGAATATTTAAAGGGTAATGAGAAACATTTGCTGTTTACCGGGTATTGACGCATGTGCAGTGAGTCAGTAATATGTGATTAAATTGTAGCCTCCACATTGTTTGGCTGTGCAGAGTTTTTTGGGTGCACATGTGCACTTGTTGACATGGCACGCATGGTTGAGACCACGATTCAAAGATAACGAAGCATGGGCACACGCCTGCAAAGCAAAATCATGGTATATGATGTCGCGAGCAAGAATACAGCGCTGGTAATAATATCGTCGTGTAATTTTTGGGCACGCACGTCTACGGCTCACACAACGTACTCGCCGCGCAAGGTTTTAACAGCGTGAGCGCAACGGAGTTTTCGCGATTCGCCTACATAGTAATGCGGCTTCCGCGCCCATGCGGAATACTAATTCTTTGTACCCGGGATATGACCTTGCGTTCTACACGCTTATCGGGACAACGCTCCTAGGCCATCTGACCCAACCATGGCTCATTGATTCCAACAAAAACAAATATAACTCGCATTATTCCGTACTGTCTGTTCTCTTTTTGAGGGATATAGAGTTATTCAGTAGTAAATATATACCGTTTCTCACAAATTAATTGATATGTGTGTTAAATACATGCAGCTTATACGCTTTAAATTACTCCGCGGGCTCTCTAATACGCTTATGCACGGGTTCGTAGAGGTGAATGAGTGGCAGCTAGGATGAATGGTCACGCGATAAAATTCACACAGTGCAGCTACGTATTCATTTATTTCTTACTGCCTCTGTGATTATCAACCCCAATGCAGGACTGGATGACGAAGGCATGGTGGAGAATAGCTTGCGAAATAACATTGGTACATGTCAAGATAAAAGTTGAGTATGCAGAAATAATAAACACAAAAAAACTCAAGGTTTGGAATACGTACCAAAAAACAAACAAAAACTCATCTTGATAAAAATAGAACAGACACTACCGTTGCTTCTGACAGGCTTTCGTGTTCAAAACAAAGTGCCAAATACAGTGGTTGACTGTAATAATGATAAGAGCGAAAATAATTATTAGTGGTGGCAGTGTTGATGCTGTACACCCATTTACACAGAGCTTGAATGCATATGCTGCTACGAAGTTGCCAAAGTACCTGCGCTTATACCAGAAAAAGAGCAGTGCATTACCAGTCATGCAGCGTTCCAGCATGAATGTCTGGATGTTATTGTCCTTCAAATTACCTATTATGCACTGAGGGAGGACTATCCAGGTGTCATTGCTGCCCCAGAAATTCACAGGTAACAGTACCTCCCACCAATTTTTCACATTGCATAACATTGTGTCATCAATGCACCTCATTAACCATTTGGATTTTTGGAACATGGGAGCCGATGAGTAATAAGAAGTGCTATCGACACATCACCTTCTTTTTTTATCCCGTAGTCTTTCAAAGGTCCACAGGAATCGAATGGAATTGTGCGTTATGGTGAAAGCTTTATGAATTGGTACTGTAACAGTCTGTTTCAACTCGAGGAAAAGGCTAGGTCAACATCAATGTTTTTACAAAGAGTTATAATTGAAATTGTGTAAGCATCACAGTGCCCAAGATTAAAAGCTAAGTGTACATATACGTTTGACAACTTCTTGTTAAACAGTTGCAGTGTTGGTCTAGTTGCATATCCTCAGTGGCGCATAATGCTTAGATTTCAGGCGTTACAGTTACACTGCGCAGCGGTAGTTTATGCGATGGGTATGGCACCGCCTAGGCTGATGGAAGAGGAAAGTTCTGCCAAGCTGTGTTCTAACAGCAGTGCGGAACGCTTTTCTCTATAAATCCTACACTGGCTTAAATTACCTCGACTTTTAATTGAATGAAATGTGTAGAGTACTCGAACAACGTTTCAATTTAATTTTATTCTCCGAGTGTACGTTAAATCTACTACATTTCTAAAAATGATAGTAACATGCATTCAGTGCACAACTAAGCATGTAAGTGTTTAACAATAACATTATTTCAGCATAAGTTGAAAAGCACTTAGAAAGTAGTTGGGCGATTGGCCAGTAACATCTGAAAAGCGGCGTTGCTTTTTACTGTGTAGAATGAAGTTGATTTGCCTATATTCTGTCATGGTTGGATTAAACACTCGCATAGACTAGGGACATCCTCTGTTTGGCTCGGTAGATTCTCCAGGCTGCCTAGCTCACTCCTGTAGACGCTGTACAGGGAGAAGCCTGTATCCTGCAGGTCTGTCCAACATGTTGCTCAAAAAGGTCTTGCACTGATCAGCTTGTTAGGTCTAATTCGAGGTTTGAGATCCAGTTTCACTATGTGTGACAGGTAGAATGATAGGTGGGTAACTTTGGCGAGTCATCCCATTTGTTATTTGTCCTTACCAGCTAATACAATGCGAGCCAGTATTTTACACCATGTTTTCCTGCTCTGCTGAAAACTGGTCGATTTCGTTGGCACAGAATGCCAGCATAGATGACAGTGATGGCAGCGATGCAGTGCACATTCGTGTTTTTGGCAGTGGTATTTGATGATTGAGAAAAAAATGTTATACTGCGAAGTTTCACGACACGGCTAAGAATCGCTGAACTCTCCCCCAAATGTGATGAGGCTTGTCTAATAGGCGATATCTAGCAAGGAGCTGCAGCAAGCGTCAGCAGCATGAAATCACTGTCTCGTGAACACAACATGATTCCAGATATGCCATTTCTATGGCTCTTACACAGCGTTACTTTTGCATTTTTAAAGTGAAAATATTGTTACGTTGAGACGAAAGAAGAATGGTGTATTTACAAAATATACACAATGGCAGCCGGAGGGTTGACAGCCACCAAGATGGTGAGAAACGAAAACCAATCGGTCTTTGTATTTGTCATCTTCTTAGTCAGTGGCACGTAACACTACCCTCCGGCACCGACTCGATGCACCTGGGAAAAGACGATAGTGCGTATGGTAAAGGCACACACGCATCCGTGGGGTCCGGCATTTTATAGGCCTTTAGACGAACGGTGTGAACGATGTCGGTGTGTGGCTGAGTTGAAGAGAATGGAGACAGTGGCTCGATCTCATACTTCACATTGGTCACTTGGCGGCGTACGCTGCATGATCCGGTGTATGGAAATAGATGGTTTTTAAGCAGCACAACACGGCGCGCTTGAGACCACAGGAGGAGAAGGAATCCAGGAAGGAATTGGGCGTCTCTGTGATGGCTGTCATAGTGAGACTCATGGTTTTGGATTTGAGAAGGGGAAAGCTCCTGTGATAATATGTCATCGAGTTGGTCATCAAGTGCTGGGCTATCAGCAGGGCTTCCTGAAGATGACTGGGGGCGTCATTGGCTAGGCTACAGGGCAGTGTGCATCGAGAGGTGATATGGCATCCAACACAATACCTTCGGGAAACAATCACGCAGATTGTCAAAAGTTCAATGCAGGCATACAAGCATGGTTCGCTGAAGCAGTCACAAGTGAGTGTGATGGAGCTATAGCACGTGTCAATTGAACGTACAAAAAAGAGGTAATCAGTTAGTACAGATTCAGCGCAGTACACATTCCAAGAACTCAAGGAGTACTTGCATCGGATACATGAACAAATGCCAATAAAGTGGGCGTAAAGACCTTGCGAAGACAGCGAGAAAGGTGAGCGCTAATGATGCACAGCTGTGCACCAGGGTCAATGAGCACCAAATTGGGCATGCCATCTACTTCAGCGTCTAAAGGGTTTTGTCCTGTAGCCAGAGTCAACAAAGAATTTACAGGTCAATAGGCCAATGCAGCACCACCTCCGGGAGCTGCACTGGTTAGTTTCACGAAGAGGGACAGCGAAGGTAAGTGACGGGGCCTATCCGACCGAGAACGTCGCTGGTTGTGCAGGGAAGGTGCGCGCTCTGAAAATGGGGTGAGGTTGGGGATTCAAGTTTAGCTCATCAAGGGAAATTATACGTAGTGGGTGATGACTGTGGCAAGAGTGGGACGGCTTCGCCCAACCGGTGGTATTACAGAGCTGAACAAATTGTTGCGTGACTTGACGGCTCTTTGCTTCTTCAACACGCTGGCGCTCCGTGATGATGTCGTCGAAGGTGGAGGAGGCCTTTTAAACAAGCAAATGAAAGGCATCATCGGCGATGCCCTTCAGCTTCGGACATTCGGTCGTTGACCGGCTGACACAAGGCTAACACATCTTGGATGTACACCATGTACAGCTCCGCCGAGGTTTGTGTACGGCACCAAAATTGTTTCTAGGCAGTTTCTTGGCGTGCGATTGGCTTACCAAAAAGATCTTTTTTTGTTTGCAGACATCCCAACTCATCAACGCCTCCTCGCACGTGTCGAATCAAGCACTGGCTGCTCCGCTCTGGTAGTAACTGACGTTCGTGAGAATTAGAGTTAGGTCCCTCCAGTTGGTCTTGCTGGCACGCTCGTAGTCAGCCAGCCACTTTTTGACGTGCAGGTTGTCAGTTCCGCAGAAGCTACCAGAGTCTCGGGGAAGAGTAACAATGACGTGGATCGCAGCGGCTGGCGTAACAGGGACCGTATCATCGGATGGTGCATGAGAATTGTGGGAAAACCAGACCTCCTAAGCTTTCTTCATGGTGACAGAGGTATGCTCGTAAGATACTCATCATTGGGCAGGCACATCTCGAACCGAGATATATGAGCTTTAACAATAGCTGCTTTGTCAACTGGGCCATAGGTGCTTCGCGGGTATGGTGGCTGTGATGTAAGGCTATTTTTGCTAGCGTTCCCCACAGCAACCAACTCCTCGACAGCAGACAGAAGTTGGCTCACGTAACCTGCAAACGCGATGTATTTACCAATACCGCAATCAGTCACTTTTTGTAAGCCACAAATACTGAGAAGCAGCAAAGAAGAAATGCAATTTCAGTAGTTCGAAAAGCATATTAACCATCTCATGCATACTAGAGGAGCTATATTTGCAAGCGAAATTTTTTTCCCTTGCATGGTGTTCTGTTTGTCTCTGAATATTGCAGTTACTTTGAAGCTTCTTTCATTTAGCCCACTTTACACTTGCTAATAATATGGTTCTGCAAAATGTTTGTTCCAAGTTTTCATATTCGATGCTGTTTACAAATAAACCTAATTTTGAAGTTAGCACCTTGTCCTTTTAAGTTGGCCAGCTCGGCTGTTTCTTCTTTCCCGTGATGCGCTAATCCTGGTCTAGTTCCTGGCATTTCAACAAAATTATGGAGAGTCACTGATTACATTCATTCCTGCGGCCGCAGTCACAGAGTGCATCCACAAAATCAATTAATTCATGTTTTCTTTTTTCCAAGTTCAAAACGATTTATGATGCTCAAAAAGTCTGTGTACAACTGTCTTGTATATATTTGAAAATCTCTGAAGAGTTTCCCAGCCATCAATACTGTGTAAGCTTCTGCTCTAGAAGTGCTAGTGTATAATACATACTACTATTGCTGTGTGCATACCGTAACGTGGGAGTTCTTCGTTGGCGAAAGTAACAACATCTCCTTTCCTTGCCCTAGGGTGCTAGATCTGCTACCGGAGCTCACCACTCTGTGTCTGTGCTTGCATTCTGCATGCATTTTCATTATAGTGTAGAGCAGCGAACTGACAACTGCACATAATGATTTACATGATTTATATCATTATTGGTGGTGGCACAATGTAGCATAGGAATCTGTGACGAAAGCTGTGGTAGAAAATAGCGACACCTTGGAATATGAAGCACCGCATCGGTACTAAATGTGCAGCTCTCGCAAACACAAATTTGGCTACATAGAAGCATAATGTACTTTTGCAGAAGCCAAATTTGTGGAACTGGTGAAAGAAACTATCGCGTGTAATACTGTATGTTTGCCACGTTTTCATAATCCGCGTACATACCTGGCTTGGATGCCATCGAAAGAGAAGGAATAGCTCTTAGGTGTAAATCTGTTTATAATAGCATGAAACGATTCTACGCCATAAGTTTGAAAGTTTGGCGACATCTGCCTGATGTGCTTCGGAAGGCGCTCATTTGACAATATGCTGCACACCTTGTCATTAGTTCTGTGCGTAGAAAAAACTGAAAGAAATTCAGAGATTTCAAGTGAAAGGTATAGACATCATAAGTGCATCAGTGAAGCACTTTACACTCTTCTAAAGCTGCCGTGCACCGCAAACTCTGCAGGTTTCTTTTATCCACAGTTTGCTCACTATGGGTCAAAGTGACTCCTGTTGCATAGGGGAAGGTTGTGAGAGTAAAAGCTGGACATTTTAATGTGTTTTTAGTGAGTTTTCGCATCAAGTGCAGTGTTGGGCATAAAATTATTCTGGAAGCGAAAGTGTGGCGACATGATGGAAATATGCTGGACAATTTAATTATTAGCTTTTCTTTAAGAATTCACTGTGCATGCTTGCAATCTTCTGAAGGTGAGGAATTTATCATGATGTGTTTCACAGTTTTCATCGGTCTGCAAAGACAGGACTTTTGCAGTGAAATTTCGATTGCTGAGCAGCTGACACTTAGGACAATTGAACAGACTACAGAAAGTCCAAAACAGCCTATATAATGAGCAGATCTCATCAAAACATCGTACTTTGCAGGTCTGCATCAAAGCAAAACCATGCGTTCATGCATGGTAAACCAAACATTTTCCTGTAATCACCATCTTTCCTACTGAAACGTTCCGTATGAAATCTTACGGAAAATATATAGACTCCGTAACATTTCCTTATGCTACATACGGAAAAAATATGGAGTTTTATTGAAATATACGGAAGTTGTATGGCATTTACGGAAAGCTTCTTATGGAGTATAAGGAAGGATAAGGAAATTGTATGGCGTATACGGAAAGCTTTTTATGGAGTATACGGAAAGATAAGGAAAATGTATGGCATATATGGAAAGCTTTTTATGGAGTATATTGAAGGATAAGGAAAGATAAGGAAACCTATGGAGCATACGGGGAGTTCATGATGGAAGATATGGAAGGATAAGGAAAGTGTATGCAGTGTACAGAAGCTTTCATAAGGGAAATGCAGAATGTAAGGTCTTGCAGAAATATACAGATTTTGTAAGGTGCTTACGAAAATGTGCAATAGTGTATGAAAGGCATGTTGATTGTTGCAAAAATGTGGAAATTCTACAGTTGTTGTCACATTTTAAGCAGGAAATCCGAGCTCTATAAAGTTATAAATGAATGCACAGTGACATATAACGCAGGCTAGTCTGTGTTGCCAGTCACCGCTGTTCGCCCTTTTCCAGAATGAATACAACTTCTGCAGATGACCAGGTGCTAAAGTCTGTCACACGGAAAATGTGTCATTCACAAGGAATGACAATAACTGTCATTTTACTTCATGCTGCCACACGAAAACAAATCAAGCAAAAAAGCATAACTTCAAGGGCTCGTTTTTTGGTAGAAACAATAATAATGAGAACTAAATTCAATGTGAATGAACTTGTCAATATTAATGAAACTGTTCTCATTAACATTGGCAAAGAGAAATGTCATTTTAAAATATCGACCATGAGCTTAGCTTTCCTGAGCACCGACAAAAGAAATGAAAATCTATGAAAACTAATTGCATGTAGCCTAAAAATAATTTTTTATTGAAAGTATATGCTCCTACAATATAAATACAGCTATACACAACTTGCCACAGCTTCACAACAGAAACGAGGTAGGGGCAGAGGGAGTGGTCAGAAAAATAATTAGGTATGCGAGCAAAACTGATATGTACAAACACATAATGGTGCTTATCACTGATGCACGGATGGTCGTGTATAGAGCTGAGTCGTTTTGAGATTTTCAAAAGCATTGTTTCTGACCACCATGCAGATTACGCTTCAATTGTAGTGCTACATAAGACACAACTTATGGGCCAGCTTTAATGAATAAGAAGATTATAGGTTAAACAAATGCTTTAAAATATATCATATCATGGCTGCATGGACGCAAACAAGCTATGTAAAGCGCAATAAAGTGAGGACGCATGAGCTTCTTTTGATTCTTCAGTTCTACATAGATGCTTCAACTGTGCTGCAAAGAAATTTAACCAATGCCTGTGTGTGCAACATTGTCCATTTTAAACTATCTATATGTATATATAAAATTCCTACTGCGAGTTAAGCTACGTAGCACTCCATAACTCTTCCTTTTATTAAGGGCAATTTTTCAAACAATCAACATTATTCATTTTCTGTCTGATGACTTCGTGCCCGCAATTCTTGGTTTGGCTCGATCACAATTGTGCAGCCCTTATTTTGGAGCAATCAAAAAACATCAACCAAAATATATTTTGGAACTGCTTCTCGGTGATATTGCCTTCCCTCAACTGCCACAGCTTTAGATGAGTCATATAGCAAGTCTCGCGCATACCTAGGGCCTACCCTTGAAGAAACTGGTCTGGCTGTGAAATGCTCAGTTTTTCTCAAATAAATTTTTTGGTTTGAGTTTTCTCACTTGTCGAGTCCCTTCACAATCAAGCAGACCCATTGTTCCCCATAGTCCTTAATTTTGTTATATTATGAAATAAGTAAAAAAATTAATAATGAAAATAAAAATACTAATAACTGTTGCGCAAAAAACACAGTCCCACATACGTACTTGAACGCAATATTGCTTTATTTTGTTTTAGAACCTAAGGCATTAGAAAAAATAGAAGTACAATAAAAACGTTGAAAAAAAAAACAAAAAAATTAAACTTGGCGGGACTCGAACCTGCGCCACTCAGTTGTGCTCGTGTACCTGAACTGAGTGCGTTAACTTGCTAAGCTATTCGCGCTGAAGAGTGCAGGTGAGTTTAAGTTATGTATATAAATTTGCTTTTTACACGCTATGTGTTGGCATATTTATGTACGATACGCGATCGTATCTATTGTTGTGTGCATATGTTTTGAGATTGTATATACGTCACATGCTCTTCGCATGTCTTTCAACTATAGATTGCTGCCCTGCCGCGGATGAAAACAAGTATTTTTACACCCACACACAAGCTTGAGCAGTTGAAGGTTGTTTCCCGGGGCTCTCTTGCAATTGAGTCGGCCACCACAGGAAATTAGAGTGATACGCCATTAATCCCTGCATCTAGCTGTATTCCACTTACTAGCTCTATCATTTGATGACAAATCGAGCGCGGGGCGCGACGCTATTGCGCACGACCATACCTCGCGTAGCGGCGACATCAGCTGATTGCGCCGGCCGGCTTGCTTCGATTTGCTTCAGAGCAAAGAAATGTCATACCTTGAAAGATTGCGTACTGCACTATGTCAAAATGTTACTGCTTTGTGGCCATCCTGTGATTCATTGAGAATTGATAACTCTGATATCACTACTGTATAGCTTTGCGTCGGCGACACGCACCGAACGTGAAACCGCACTACGTCTGTCGTAGAAGCAGTAGGAGGCTGTCGTCTGCTAGAACAAAAACAAAACAAAGACCTGCGAAAATATTCATAAGTTGTAACTTGTTTTTTGAATAACCGTTTATCACTTTTAAAGTTATTTTGCCAGATAACATACATTTTTTTCAGTTTATAGCAGCGACAGATGTTTTTTTTATTTTTCTCACACAAATATCCAAGTCAAATCCATTCACAGCTAAAGCCACATGTTGTTTGTCTTCTTTGTTTCTGTGGGCATGCCGTTTCAGTGCGTGTCTCATGTGTTCGCGCTGCTACACACGAGAGCACGAAATGTTAAATTTACGCAAGGAAGCGCCGTTCCTCGTCCGTGTGATGTGCTAAGATTGCGCCCTATTCCCGCGGCTGTCCGAGTGCGGATCAAGTGCGAGTCGTCCAAGGAATCGGCGGGTTGGGCGGGCGCTCGAAGGACTCCGAGGTGACGGCTGACGCCTGTGGTCGCTTCCCTCAGGACAGTGTGAAAGAAACTAAAGGTAAGGGGGACACTTTTTTATGTAGACCAAGTATGCCACTTAGTGCAAGTGTGCGTTGCTGCACTCGAACGAGGCGTCGTGAAAAGGCAACCTTACGCGCCTTTGCGAATGCGGTTGCCGATTCACTTTGACAACGCTAACGCCAGCAGAGCCATGGCGCATCGGCGCGGCCTTACTGGAGCTAATTCGAGACAACTGCGGAAACATGCATGTGTATGGTGATCGATTGTTTCATATGTGCAATGTAGTGAGGAAGACGCACACGGCGCTTGCTACGTTGTTGATTAAACGAAGCCTGCAGTGCCATTTGATGCAAAGCAGCATTTTGTTTACGTTCGCGGGCGATACAATTTGTAACTTGGCTCGATTCACCTAGCCAACCGCCTAAGTGGGTTGATTAGCATACGTTCACGGTAGAGCGTTATTATGCCCCTAAACAGTGGCGTGTGCTTGTTGAAAGATATAATGTGTGTGCCTAGTGTAGAGAGGGAGAGAGGTGTTCGTGCAATCTGCATGTGTACCTGCAAGACGCCTTTGCTTGTAACTAATAATGTACCGGCCAGCACCTACATTGTACGCCTGACTTTGAAGAAAACTTGCATGCACAATGTGAGATTTTGTAATCTGCCAGAGTTGCTTTTTATAAAATAATACACTGCCAGCATGTTTAAAATATGTTTCGCTGCTGTATGGCAGGGGTGCGGTTATCACGCTGTTGTGTAGTTGCTGATGCAAGCACTTATAGTTTTGATGCGTTAATATTTCTCATCTAACTCATCAGGTGTTTGGCTGTTTCAGCACAAACAAGGCAAAGAGAGAAGGAAGACGGGTAATGACAGGACCAGTGCCGACTTTTGTTTGCAGGAGAATACCCATGTTGGTGTGTTTATTGTGACAGCCTTTCTGTGTTGCTTTTTTGCCCAATTTATGCAACAACACAGTTGTCAGCAATATGAGAGAGAACACTGAAGTTAGCTTTTAAAGATCATGGTGACTAAATGCCTAGTAACTCACAGCACAAAGTAACAACAAAAGACATCAGTATGATCAATGTGGATGAGTACAGTCTTGCATCTAAAAAATATATTGTGCAAAATGTTGCCTAAGTAAGAAACCTCTCTATGTTTGCAAATAGTGTGACGTCACTTCGAGCACCGTGCCAGCCATTCCCTCCCTCTGTGCAAGGGCTGGTTGGCAAGGAAGTTGTTTGTGACGTTCCTGATAGACCACTGAGATGTATGCGATTCTAAACCTGTAGCCTAATACATACGTAATCTTTTGTGCAGTTACATCGCTGCATCTGACACCTACAACTTATTTGCATATTTACATTGCTCCCTTAGGACCTAACACACAAACTTGTTGTTTACATTGTCACTTCATGAATATCGAGCGGTAAAGGTACTGAGTATATGTGAAATAAGAATCTCTGCTTATTACATGAAGAAATATGAGGCCTTCGATGAAACGAGTTATACCTTTATTGAGCTTGCGTACTCGTCGGGGGATTCATACATGCAGCTTCAGCAAATGGTATCTTCCAGCCCGGTGACCTTGCAATTTTTTTTGCACACAGCGCAAACACCGAGATGTACCCACTCGCAGATGGTCACGTCAAGTGCATATTTACCTTGACTAAAACTGCACACACCACACTCAGTATTCTCAGTTGAACCGATATTCTCAATACCTTTCAATGCACACTACATGCGGCAATCAACAGTGCACATTTTTGAAGACTATGCCGCTGTTGCTCGCACAGGCCACCGCGTGTGTTCACTTCTTCAAGATAAACAGACAGCGTGGCAAATATTTTACCACACAGTTTACCACACAGCTGGATGTTTGCTGACACATACTACAGCTAATGTCGACATTGTAACGAGAAGTGTAAGCTTTGAAAAATTAAAACTTGCCCCAAACACCGCACGACCGTACCGGGCTGAGCCACCAGCGGGAGTGTTTTTCCAGCCACACCTTTTACATGTGCCAGTGACATCATGCTGTGACGTACCTCGGTAGGGGCCTATCGCTGCATACTTTATGTGAATGAGAGTCTTGTTAGTGAAAGCAGGCTGTGTTGATTTCGTAACTTGTTCATGTCCAACTGGACCTTCATTTGCACAAGTTGTCTGACTGATATTCAGGCGAACTTTTGTGTAATAATTATACAGTTGGCAGGTGTGCTTGCCCCATACTGTTGTTACTGGTGTTTCTTGTTGTTACTTTGCACTGCTCATTACTACTCACCTAAACAAACTAGCCTATCTTGCCGCTGTTTTGGACAAGATGCAGCAGGCAAGTGCGATAGTGTTCATAACTCTAAATTCTCAAGCAAAATTTATCGTTTCATATTCAGTTAGTTGCATTCATATCAGTACATTATAAGAAATCATTGATTAAACATAAATCCGTGTTCCTTTACATAATGCTCACAACTTTTATATCAAATTGAATGGTGTTTATAAAAAACATGGGTTTTAGCTAAACTACATGCTCTTTTCTCGAAGAGCTGACAAAACGCTATTGCATGCTTACTTGCAATAAATTGGACTGTGTTCTAAATACATTGCAATTCTTCACCGGACTGCCAGTACACTTCACATTGGGGGAACAATTAATAACCCTGGATTGAATAATTAAGAACGGAAAGAGAGAAGCGGCAGGCCGGGATACTTGATATTGGCATCTGTTTTGCTACCCAGCGCATTATCATGCAAACTTCCTATAGAGTGGTTATGTGTCTTGCATGTGTGTCTGTAAACCAAGAACTTTGTATAGAACTATATTTATCTTACAAATGGTTGCAGGACTGCGGAGGCTGTAGGGCTGCTTAGGATTGGTTGAATCCCTGGACATGTGTTCAACCTTGCTGCATCAGCTCCTTGGTGTTTTCACGGCATCTTTACAGATGTGTTGGGTGAGTAAAGCAAGCAGGTTTCAACACAAGGAAAAGTATAATATGGCAGCACCTCTTGTGCGTGCCTTACATTCCAAGTATATCAAATATTTATCTTGCCTTGTGGCCTGTAATTTTTAAAGAGACACTTCTTTTTGCTTTATATTTGAGTCTTGATGCTTCGACAGCAATGTATTTGTGTTTGACAGCAAGTGTTCTTGAACAAATAACTGATCTCAATAATGACAAAACACCCTTCATACTTGGTCCTTAGCATAAGCTAGCACTTATCTGTAGCAGATTCAACTATTCATTTTTTGCTGGGATGATAATGGGCGAGTAGCAAAGGCAAGTTCAGATTGGAGTGGTCGGTGACGTCTGTTTAGGCTCTGCCATATTGCTTTGCAACCAGAGTTACTTGTGGCCACATATACAATGAAGCCACATGACGAGAATTCTAAATGAGATTACCATATCACATTTCACTGCATCTTAGTATGTGCCAAACAAATGCAGATATCATTAGCTTGTCACTATAAAGGGGTTCTAAACCAACACAAGGTTGAAATTCAGTCGTGGTGTTGCAGCTGTGTATGACTCTACAATGGATACATAGCCGTGATAATTTGTCTATATGTTGTCGCAATAGTAATGTTACACACATTATACGATACAAAAGAGGTCCTCGCTTATTTCGGTTTTTTTCGCTATGCTTCTTTCTTGTCTCTTCTTGCCACGTGCTCCTTCTCACTGTACAAGGAGCAAGAGCAGTGGGCATACAAACGGGTATTTAAAAAAATGTTGTAAGGTGAGCACAAATGGTGTAAGGTGAGAAAAAAGGTTTTAAGAAATATTCACAGAAAAGCTCAGGAAAAGGCTAAGTGGTTGCCCCTTGAATGTGAAGGAGATACCCTTCTTCTAAAAGGTCAATAGACAGTCTAGTAGTCTCGATATTACATGCACTATAAAATATTCCGGTGTGGTGCTTTTCATGCACGTTATAATGAGAGGGGTTTTTAGTAGAACTGTTGTCACTTTGCCCTGCATTGCTGAAATTGTTCACATAGTTATAATACAAGAATCACTTTATGCCTTTTGATTTTATGTAAATGGTTTGCTTACCTAGTCGGTTTAACTTGATTTGGATAAAATCATAAATGCTCTAAATTTTTTTACTATACAGCAGGTTTATTTTTAAAATACGCGACCATTGATGTGAACGCAGTTGGTGGCGTGCTTGATTAATCCTTCACTATCACCACTCTAACTACACCTGCTACAGTGCATAGTGTGACAAAAGTAATGGTACTTAACATTACTGGAAGCATACACTTTTATGTCTCAAAATAGTTTAAAAAGCCTGGTAAAAATGCGTGTACGTTTTTTTTCACTCCAACTAAATATTCTGGTCTACTCAAAGTAGCTTCCACTCTTTAAGTTCCTCAAACTTTTAGGTGTTCAAAAGAAGTATCAATGCCATATACTTTCTTTGTCAGCCTACTCACCACTCTAATAATGAGAATTACCCGACAACATTACTCAGTAAAATGAAGGGATGTTATAAAAAGTAATGTCAATTCAATTGACAAAAAACGTTGCCAATTTACGTTTTTGTTCACTTTTCTTTTCACAATTTGTTAAAGTTACTTTTGATAACATCCCCTATAGTTTGTTTGGCATCATTTTCTGCTAGCTCTCATTATAATGTGTTCAACAAAGACAACAAACCCTTAAATTTATAGTTCTTTCCTTTACTCATGAATCTGAAACAGTGAATCTCAGTAATCTTAGCGGTGTGTGACTTGTTTTTTTTTGATCAGTTGTGCACGTGTTCAAGTATATGCATTTAGGTGGTAGGGCGAATTATTGCCTCCTCCTGTGACTAGCAGATTTTCTAAGAACGGACAGATGCATAATGCTGCCAAAAAAGTATAGGGATATTGGAAGTAATCGTAACGTAATGCAATCGTAATGTAATTGCCAGTAGGCAAAAAAAGGTCTCCCACACTCGCCATAATGGTAACAGGCAGCGCTGACTGACTCTTCCATGTATAAATGCACATATATACCGTACAAAATGGAAGAGGGATAGCCGCCATGGTAGCTCAGTTGATAGAGCATCGGACATGTTATTCGAAGTTCGCAGGCTTGGTCCCTGTACAGGGCAGGTTATCTTTTTTTTCCTGCCCCGCCACGGTGGGTCTAGGGGCTAAGGTACTCGGCTGCTGACCCGCAGGTCGCGGGTTCGAATCCCGGCTGTGGCGCCTGCATTTCCGATGGAGGCGGAAATGTTGTAGGCCCGTGTACTCAGATTTGGGTGCACGTTAAAGAACCCCAGGTGGTCAAAATTCCCGCAGCCCTCCACTACGGCGTCTTTCATAATCATATGGTGGTTTTGGGACGTTAAACCCCACAAATCAATCAATATCGTTTTTTCCTTCTACTTTTCTTTCTTCACAATTACAACACTTCTATTCTTTTTGAAGATTTTCTGGTGTAAAAAAGGTACCTTATAATCTGGAGAGGCAAACAGAATGTGCCAGTGTACGAGTTAGCTCTTGTAGTGGTCACAAGTAAGATATGTTTTGAAGAATAAATCATTCTGCCACTTGCCTAAAGAATGGCTACAGGACATGGCGCTGGATGCACTTTGTTATTTTTGAATCAAGCTATCTTGTATTCTATTTTTATAAATTACATGGGATACACATGACGGTATCGCACACTTTAACGCCACAAAAATTATGCAGCGAACAATGTTATAAATGCGAAATTGCATAAGGATAAGGTGAAAACTGCACCCTCAACGAGAATGTACAGAAAGCACAGGGTGCAGGGCGTCATTCCTTCTGCCCGTGCTTTTCAAGTGCGAGCTGTTTTCACCTCGTTCTGACCAACTAACTAGATTGAGATGTGTTGTTATAGTGCAAGAGGATGCTCCACGGGAAACTAGGTTTGTCTCAAAGTCTGTGTGTGTCTTTCAACCTATAAGGTGCCCGGTTCAAGAGTTCATGCAGACCAGATCGTGTAAAACAGGACCGTGTAAAATGGACCGTATAAATAAAATAAAATGGACCATGTAAATAAACAGGATCGTGTAAAATGTCGTTTTCGTGTGCAACTGTAGTTGTGGTTGTGCTGAATGACCTTTCCTTATATACACTACATAACAAACTTGCTTCTTTAGAGTCGAGTGCATCTTCGGATCGATTGTAAATGTTTGCATAAGCGAGGCCTTAAGTTTATAAGAAATTCCTCAGTGTGCCACGAGGAAATGTGTGTTCAGCGAAAATTTGTATATCATTATATACAACTCTTAAAGCCTCGTCTACAACTTTATGCAGGTTGACCTTGAGCAGAAAAAGAGGAGCGGCAGCAGCCCCCAGAAAAGAGCAAGCACCCTCCAAGCTCCCGAAGCTCTCTTCGACAGGAACAGCAAGGTCACTGTGTGGCATTGAAAACAATTGCAAGGAGTGCCTTATCAGTACACTGTGCTGCTCTTTCATCGCAGAAGACGAAGTTGACCACTCCAGAGGAACTTCACGCTGTGTATTGTGAGTGCTTCAGTGGTTTTGTTTTTGTCCAGCCAGCAGTTAAGAAATCATGTGTCAGATTCAGCCAGGATGGCTAGAGGGAGTCGGACAGGCATGTATAGACATTTGTCTAGCCAAGTAGTGCCAATTTTCGCACTGGTCCTGTTGAAGTTACTGCCACAATCACAGAAGCTACGTCACCTCTCTAAATGTACGGATGTGTCGGGGAAGATTAGCTGCATTAGGTTTTTCTATAACTGATAGCTGCCAACATTCTTCATTATATAGGAGTTTTGTTCCTCACTTATGGGTCTAAAGCCCTCTACAGAAAAAATGCAACTCGTCTACTTCCAGAAGACTCCAAGGCCCCTACTTGTAGGTTTTTTCGGCTTGTATCATAAGCACCTCGTTTGGGGTACATGAACATTTTATAAACATGTGCAGCAAAAATTTTGGGTGGCTTGTCATTTTGTCGTTATCTTGTTCCTCACAGTATTCTTAAGCATGTTGTGCATTACGTTGTCAATCTGGTTCATGTGCATAGAAGACATTACGAACTTTCAGGGTACAGTATAAAAAGCCTGGAAGCAAGCTATCAATAATTTTTTTAACAGAGTTGCTTAATCTGATACATGATACATCACTAAACTTTCGTGCATATTCATCAATGTAAGCTCGTCTTAGTGTTATCCAAAATGAAGATGTGAGTCGACAGATGGAAACATCTAGTGGGGTAATCAGGGTGAACAGTAGATGTGCTTCAGACCGGCTAGCCATTGTTACGATAGGAGGACCTATTTTTTAGAAGTCACCATTGTCATCCTTGGCGTGTTAGTTTAAATGGGGTCAGTAAAGACATCATCTTTTGGTATAGGCGTGTGTGCCTATTGGAAATGTTTGTCTGAAAAAAAAAAACCTATAACGAAGAAGAGTGCAGCCCTTGCTTCTTTTAAAGTTAGGTTGCGCTGATACAAAGTGTTCTCCTGTCGGAGGTTGGGGGTAAGGGAAGCAAAAAAAAAGATAATGATAGAAAAGAAGAAAAAAGAAGAAAGAAAAGGGGAATGCAAAGTAAAAGTAGTGCTACACTGCTCCTACTTTGCATCCCCCCTTGTCTTCTTTTTTTCCCTTGTTTTCTTTTTTCACCTTTTTTTTGTTACATTGCATTGTCCCATCTAGTGCATGAATCAATGACACATGGCTTTGCTATAGCAAAGATGCCTATGTGGTGTTGGATTGAACAGTGCATTGTACTTCATTTAGTTAATTACAGACTGATCAGTCTTGCAATAAGTGCTTCCTGTCTATCACCACACATGTTCAATTGAAAAGTTTGTGCTTGGCTCTTAGCATGCTGGTATATAGCTTGTGTCTTGGACTACTCAAAATGAATGTTATTCTGCTGCTGTTTATGGTAATGAATGTATCCAACATGAAAATATCTTGCCTTGTGAACTTTGTTGGACCTGCCTTTCTTTTTCTTTCCTATGCAGGCATTTTATGTGAGGGAGGCAGTAACAGAGAGGTGATAGCTTGAGCTTCGGAAGAATAAATGCTGGCAGTGAGGCAATTACGCATCAAACATCCCAGCCATTTTGCCAACCGTCCTAAATGTGTTTTGAAAAAAAAATATTGTGCTCGTTTACTGTATTTTTCTGAAACAGCAAAATGCTAAAGTATAGCGCAGAGAACAAAATATTAGGCCACGTTGGTGCCTTCTGGACTTCCCAGGATGTCGTCTGGGTGTTGTTTGTAAAAAGTAAAGTGTTTCAAAAATACTGCCTCTTCTACACCAAATTCGGTCTTGGTATTAAGTAAAGGTGATTGTGTGTAGTGCATGAAGCTCAGTAATATTAGTGCAATTTTTTCGCCAAATCAAAAGCAAGGAAGCAGTTCTCTTTATATGGCAAGTTATATGATTACACTTTGTCTTAAAGTAGAAATTAATTTTTGAAGTTTTCTTATGATGGCTGTTTTCTGCATTTGATGTACGACAGCTTCCGTTCCGAAGTTCCCCATGGCCCTCAATAGGAGACTTCAAAAATCATTTTCCTCGTTTAAACAAAAATTGTAATGATAACACTTGCCATGTAACAAGAACTGTTTATTTGCTTTCAACTTACATATAAAAGTAATTTTCAATTTGACAAACACACAGCTCGAATTGCATCTCAATGTGGACAAAAACGATTATATAGTAATATTTGTAATCTGGACCTAACATTAATTTTTTTCGTAAAATATAACTTCTGTGCAGTGAGTATTTGTGGCTCAACTATTCATACAAAATGCAGTATTGCCGTACAAGAAATGCAAACGATAAACAGTTTGGCTGAATTCTTCAAAGCCTATGTAGCAGAAAAATTGCACTAATGTTACTTGACTTCAAATACTTTAAGAAGCATCTTTACTTATTATGTAGATCAAACTTGATATGGCAAAAAAAGCGGTACTTTGAAATTTTTCTCACAAATAAACACCCGCACGACATTCTGCGAAATTCTGAAGGTACCCACGTGACCACTACTCTTTTCTCTTCAAAAAATTTCTGCAAATACTATTTTCAGAAGAGTAAATTACCATCATTTTTTAAACTATACATCTGTGATGGTCGCCAGGCAGTATGGTTTGTATGTTTGGTGTAGAATAGCCCAGGGCAAAAAACAACAAATGGCTGAGCATCCTTTGACGCTCGGGCAATTTGGAAAGCGTTTGTTTGTTAGCAGCAATTTAGTTAGGTCCTTGTCTTTATGCTTAGGCCCAGAAACAAAACACAAGTAACTAAAGTAGTCCTAAGAGTCACGTAGTCTCACTGTTCCAAGGCTTGTGGAGCCTAATTTAGTGCAAGCTTCACCATTTTTTAAAACTTCAGATTCAACCAACAGGTTTTTGGAGGCACAGTGCATTTTCAGCTAATTTGTTTCACACCAGTTACTTAGATAAAAAGCGGAAAGTAGAGGTAAAAATACAATTTTAAAGGCATTGAAGGTAATAACAAAAAGGACTGCTTTCTTTTTTTGTGTGGTGCTTTGCCTGAACGCTGTGCTTTTTGTGGTATAGGTTCATTGTCTAGTGAACTAGGCCTTAAAACTACATTAGCCATGTTGAGGTCGATTCCTTGTTATAGGCATAGTAGCCATATAAATAATTATGACTTCAAACTTGATTGTTTTTTCGAGTTTTTTCCTTGTTATGACATTTGAGAGTCTTAGTCAAATTTGTTTATAAGAAAACGTGATGTCAGAATAGGGTCACTTTTGTAGAGTCGTTCAGTTCTACCTTACCTTTTACATCCTAATAGAGCAGATAATTTTTCAATATCGGTATTTAAAATGGGAATGAGCATGCTGTAAGGTGTAAGCACTTACAAATAGCACATGTACCCAACTTTTCTGTTGGCAGTTTATTTCTGTATTCTGATTTATATGTGGTGTTTCACGTCCGAAAACCACAATATGATATGGAGAGACGCCGTAGTGAGGGACTGGAAACTTCGACCACTTGGGGTCTTTAACGTACACCCAAATCTAGCACACGTGCCTACAGCATTTCGCCTCCATCGGAAATGGAGCCGGGTTTGATACCGCGGACATGCGGGTCAGCAGCCGAATTTCTGTTACTCTTGCTCCCCTATATGTGTGCAGTTCGATTAAGTTATTGGCTTGCACAGATTTTTAATGGCACCTGCCTGGTCCTGCTTGCTTTCATGGTGATTTTAACCTTCATAAGTTGCATAGGTTTAACTCTCAAATTGTTCAAGATGCCAATTTTGTCCACAACTGTATAGTATAAAGGCAGCAGATGTACATGCACACCTATTAAATGCACATTGAGAGCTTCACTTGCAGTTCCTGAAGTTTTACTTTGCAGAAGCGTTTAAATCATAATTTCATAAGGACATAATAATCGATTATCTCTACCATTGAAAATCGTGACAACCTAGTTATTTTCACTGTGATAAGCATGCTGTTTTTTTGATGTGGCAGAACTAATTTATACACTCATTCTTTCTATTCACATATGCATAAATGAATGATTGTGTGCCTTAAATTTTCAGTTTCATCTGTGTGTTATATTTCTTGTGCATGTAAACTATTGTGCTAACATGTGTCTCAGACATTATTTGTGCCAATTATTTCATTTTCCAGGTGCCTATGAAGGACACATAGGTTCTATCGCAGTGACCTTCGAATTTACAGTGGTGCCGGAGCCTCAAGCAGCATTTCGCCGATCTCACAAGGCATTCATGAGATAAAACCCAGCGCCACACTTTCACAGTGCTATGAATATTATTTATTTTAAACATTTCGTTCTAAAATTGCTGTTACATTGTGCACCACCATTGTGGCTTAGGTGGAGCTCGTGAAATTGCGGTGCAGTCACCTCATTTGTGTACGATCAACCACTGCAATGTCACTATTCACAGCTGGAGCATACAGGCAAATAAAAAACATATGATTGTAGCAGGGCTGATGTGTATATTAATGCTTCTCTATTGATAATAATAACTTTATCGTTGTTTAAGTCTTGCATAGAACCCTGCATTAATGTGTTGCAATGTAACCACCATTATGATCGCTAGCA
>WOVY01001538.1:0-128583 GCA_013436015.1 Rhipicephalus annulatus
CCGAGGTTGTTGTACATTACTTTCGTTTTCTGCAGATTAATTTTAAGACCCACCTTTCTGCTCTCCTTGTCTAACTCCGTAATCATGAGTTGCAATTCGTCCCCTGAGTTACTCAGCAATGCAATGTCATCGGCGAAGCGCAGGTTACTAAGGTATTCTCCATTAACTCTTATCCCTAACTGTTCCCATTCTAGGCTTCTGAAAACCTCCTGTAAGCACGCGGTAATAGCATTGGGGAGATTGTGTCCCCCTGCCTTACACCCTTCTTTATTGGTATTCTGTTGCTTTCTTTATGAAGCACTATGGTAGCAGTTGATCCCCTGTAGATTTCTTCCAGAATGTTTATATATACTTCATCTACGCCCTGATTCCGCAGTGTCTGCATGACGGCTGATATTTCTACTGAATCAAACGCCTTCTCGTAATCTATGAAGGCTATGTATAGTGGTTGGTTATACTCTGAGCATTTCTCTATTACCTGATTGATAGTATGAATGTGGTCAATTGTTGAGTAGCCTGTTCGAAATCCTGCTTGTTCCTTTGGTTGATTGAATTCTAATGTTTTCTTTACTCTGTTAGCAATTACCTTTGTAAATAGCTTGTATACTACAGAGAGCAAGCTGATCGGCCTGTAATTCTTCAAGTCCTTGTCATCTCCTTTCTTATGTATTAAGATGATGTTAGCGTTCTTCCAAGACTCTGGTACTCTTCCCGTCAGGAGACACCTCGTAAACAGGGTGGCTAGTTTTTCTAACACAATCTGTCCTCCATCTTTCAGCAGATCTGATGTTACCTGATCCTCACCAGCAGCTTTGCCTCTTTGCATGCTCTCCAAAGCTTTTCTGACTTCTTCTATCATTACTGGTGGGGTGTCATCTGGGTTACTGCTAGTTCTTATAGTATTAAGGTCGTGGTTGTCTCGGCTACTGTACAGATCTCTGTAAAACTCCTCCGCTATTTTAACTATCCTATCCATATTGGTAGTTATTTTGCCTTCTTTGTCCCTTAGTGCATACATCCGACTTTTGCCTATCCCAAGTTTCCTCTTCACTGCTTGACGCTTCCTCTGTTTTTCAGAGCGTGTTCAATTCTCTCCATGTTATACCTTCTTACATCGCATACCTTACGTCTAATTAATCACTTCGAAAGCTCAGCCAGTTCTATTTTGTCTGTTGTACTTAAAACTTTCATGATTTGACTCTTCCTAAATTAGGTTCTTAGTTTCCTGGGAAAGCTTGCCAGTGTCCTGTCTAACTACCCTGCCTCCAACTCCATTGCACACTTCGTAATGATACTCGTCAGATTATCATTCATTGTATCTACGCTAAGGTTGGTTTCCTCACTTAGAGCCGAGTACCTGTTCTTCAGCGACACTCTGAATTCCTTTACTTTCCCTCTCAGTGCTAGCTCGTTGATTGGCTTCTTGCGTATCAGTGTTTGTCGTTCCTTCTTCAAGTCTAGGTATTCGAGACCATATCATTCTATGGTCACTGCATCGTACCTTGCCAACCACTTCCAAATCCTGCACGATTCCTGGGTGTGCAGTCATTATAAAGTCTATTTCATTCTTATTTTCGCCATTAGGGCTCCTCCATGTCCACTTGCGGTTTTCTCGTTTTCGGTAGAAGGTATTCAAAATCCGTAATAATTGCGTTCTGCGAATTCTACTAGTAGCTCTCCTTTGGCGTTTCTAGTGACGATGTTATAATCTCCTACTGCCTGGCCTTCAGCCTGCTTCTTCCCTACCTTTGCAATAAAGTCGCCCATCACTATAGTATACTGTGTTTTTACCTTACTCAGTGCTGATTCCACGTCTTCATAGAAGCTTTCAACTGAAGCGTCATCATGGCTGGATGTAGGCGCGTAAGCCTATACTACCTTCAACTTGCATCTTTTATTCAGTTTAATTACAATACCTACCACCCTTTCATTAATGCTATAGTATTCCTCTATGTTTCTGTGAATTAGGAACCCCACTCCCGGTTTTCTTCTGTCTGCCAAGCCCCGATAGCAAAAGGGCATGCCCATTCTGTAGCACCGTATAGGCCTCATCTGTCCTGCTAACCTCACTGAGCCCTAATATATCCCATTTAGCACCCTCTAGCTCCTCCAATAGTAAAGCTAGACTTCCTTCACTAGATAAGGTTCCAGCGTTAAACGTTGCCAAGTTCAGGTTCCAATGGCGGCCTGTCCGGAAGTTTATGTGCTTCTACATGACGGAAGTTTATGTGCGGAAGTTTATGTGCTTCTACAAATGACGCAAATGCGTGTGCACGTATCTGGGGTCGCTACCTAGTCAAGCTCTATCCACACAAAGTAGCTGCAGCCAGCCTAAGAGCTGATATTTCCACGTTTTCAGTCCATGGCAACATTTTCTGGTTGACATCCAGCTGATCTCCCGCATTTTCCGCACTTGCAGTCACAGTCTTGTGGACACATAAGGGCTCGACGCAGCTGTTTTCACTGTGAAAGTTTAATTTCACTTCACATCGGCGTTCATACTAAAAGTGGGACATGATTAGTTGCACATTAAAAGCCACAAAATGCAACGTGCATAACTCAGTCGCACACGAAGGCATTCTATCGCTTGTGGTCGGTTGCCATATGTGATAGCGATGACACTGTGTCTGACTGTTCTGACGGGAGGCTATTGGCAACACTGTTTCATTTTCACTTTCACGTGCAGCCAAATTTCTGACTCTGATTATCGGTAGAAAGATGCGTGTTGGATTCAGTTCTTTTTAGACTTGAGCATAGAGATTCACTCACTCCTCTTTCAACTAAGTTACACTGCCATTCCCTGTCCCTGACAAGAATATTTTAATCTACCTGTCTAGCAGAGGCACAAGGTCACGCCGTGAGCTCAAGCAGGCGCTCTATAGCCATTTTTGGGGGGCAAGGCTGAGTGTCATTGCTATATTCTTAGTTTTCGATTATACAATGCCCGAATTATACGACTGTTTTGCCTAGTCCCCTAAAGTCGTATAACTGGAGTTCCACTGTATTAACTGAACGAAACGCGATGGCCGGGCTCATACTAAAAGACAGCGTGTTTGTAAACTGAAACTACAGCAAATTTATTTATTTATTTATTTATTTAAGTACCTTAAGAGCCCGGAGGGCATTACATAAGGGGGGATACATACAAGAGGTTACTATAGCATCAGTAAAAACAACATGTCAGGGAGTAATACTAGTAATCAAACAGACCGATAGCCCAAGCAACATTACTAATAACACAATAAGCAAAAAACACAGTAAGCAGCCCTCCATAACAGGAAACATATTTCAAGAAATAGCAATAAACATTCTCTGAGCATGCGTTACACATTAAATGTCAATGGTGGTTACAAATTAATGTCAACTTCTAAGTAAGTTTGTAGTGCAGACTGGAAAAGGGAGGGTTCTGTAATAGCGACGATGTTTGAGGGCAGCGCGTTCCACTCGTTAATGGATAACAGCAGAGGTGAAAATTGGTATTTCTTAGTGCGTGAATATATTGTATTGACCTTATAAGCATGACCAACGCGATCAGAAACGTAGGGGGCTGGGTGAATGAATGATCGGGAAAATGACGAGTCACTATGATATAAACTATGGAAAAAACATAGGCGGGACAACTTTCTGCGCGTGGCAAGCAATGGAAGGTTCAGAGAACGCTTAAGACATGTTACGCTTTGGTGGCGAGAATGACAGGAGGTGATAAACCGGGCTGCTTTATTTTGTACCGATTCTAGCATATCAGATAACATTGCCGTGTGTGGATGCCAGATGGTTGACGCATACTCTAGTGAAGGCCTGATCAGAGCTTGATATGCATGAAGTTTAGTTTTCAAGTTTGCGCATCTGAGGCGGCGTTTCAAAAGACCGAGTTTTTTGATGATTTGCTGGTGATGTATTCAATGTGACTGTTCCAGGTTAGGTCGGAACTAAAGAAAATGCCGAGGTATTTTGTGGATGAAACGGTCTCAATTACGGTGCTATTGACTATGTATCTGACGGATGATGAGGGTTTGGCTACGGAAGTAAATCTAATATGTTTGGTTTTTTCAGCGTTGATGTGCATCTGCCACAAATTGCACCACTCTGCGAGTTTTAACAAATCTGACTGTAGAATGCTACTGTCATTCGGTTCGGTAATCTCCTTATATTTAACGCAATCATCTGCGAATAGGCGTAGAGAAGAAACAATATTAGATCCAATGTCATTGATGTAGACCAAAAATAATAATGGTCCGAGCACGGAGCCCTGGGGGACACCGGATTTTACCATGCACTTTCTGGAAATTATGTGGTTAAGTTTGACCGATTGCGACCGGTTACAGAGGAACTCTTGAATCCATTGGATTGTTTTCTGATCAAGCTGGAGGTTACGGACTTTAGTTATTAATCGGTTATGTTGGACGCGATCAAAAGCCTTTGAAAGGTCTATAAAAATAGCATCTGTAGGAGCAGAGCTATGCATGGATTTGTGCAAGTCTGTCAACAATTCGAATAGTTGGGTGTTGCAAGAGCGTTTTTCCCGAAAGCCGTGTTGGTTTGGGATGAGGATGTTGTTTCTGTTCAAGTGAGATATAATTTTCGAGTAAATGATATGTTCTAATAGCTTGCAAGATATACAGGTTAGAGAGATTGGACGGTAGTTGTTCGGACTTGACTTTTGGCCGGATTTGTATATGGGTTTAACAAAGGCATATTTCCAGTCTTCCGGTACACAGCCCGTGTCAAGCGACTGCTGAAAGATCAGCGACAATAAATACGCTGATCTGTGGCAGGTTAATTTTAGGAGTTTGGCACTAATTCCGTCGGGCCCCGGGCTAGTCTTATGGGGAAGGCGTTGAACAGCTTGCGCGACACCATTTTCAGTTATTGTAATTGAAGAAAAAGGGTCGTGAATGGTAGGTTTTAACAGTGCCAGTGAGTCTAGTGGAAGTTCTTCCGTGAACACTGATGCAAAAAATTCGTTGAAGCATTCAGCACTTTCCTCTGGCGACAACGCTATGCCTTGATCACTCAGTAGAGTTGGCTCAGAAGGGTAGGCTGTAGGGTTCACCACGCGCCAGAATTTCTGGGGGTCAGTTTTCAAAAGGTTAGGTAAGGTGCAGTTAAAATATTTTTCCTTGGCCTCTTTTATTGAGGCCTCCACTTGTTTTGAAAGATTTTTATAATTAAGCCAATCTTCTGGAGTATTAGTTCGTGTAGCCCTTTTAAAAGCTCGTTTCTTCCTATTTAGGCATCTTTTTACATCGCGTGTGAACCACGGGTCATTTGTTTTGGTGCTGATTGTTAGTTTCGGGACGCAGCATTCTTCTATTTTTTTTAGTGTGTCACGGAATTGAAGCCAATTTTCGTTTGCAGCGCGATGTTCAAAACTTGACTCAAATATTGGTATAAAATCATCTAACATACGGTTCATCTTATCGATGTCAGCACATGCGTAATTCAATAACTGCTTAGTTACTTTTGATTTGTCGGCGCGTGGTAGATATAGTGAACAATGGACAACTCTGTGGTCGCTAATTTCTTCAAGCACGTGGGTAAGAGCTTCCTGGGAATTATTAGTGAAAAGTAAATCTAAAATGTTATCGCCACGTGTAGGTTCTGTTACTAACTGGGTCATGAGGTGGACGTGTGTCAAATGTAGAAAACGCAAGCATTCGTGACGGTGGGAGCTGTTACTGCTGACAGAAGAAGATGCCCAATCTATGCCTGGGTAGTTGTAGTCGCCGCCGAGAATAAGAAGAGAATTTGGATAATGGGCATGCACATACTCGAGTGAATCATTCAGCAAGTCGACGAACTCTGGACCGCTATCGGGGGGTCGGTAGCAGGCACCGATAATTACGGTAGTGTGAGCCGACTGCGCAGTAACCCAACCACTGTATATTTCGCGAATAAGCTCTGGCTTTCAGAGACAACCATTGGTAGTGCGAAAGCGGTGGAGCTTGCTAGCCTAATTCATTAAAATACCGTACTCTGAGCCCAGCAAATGTTTTATTCAGCGAATGGTTGTAGACTTCTCGTCGTTGCTCAGTGTAAACATATTTGTGCTGCGGGTTCGCACTGAGCATTTATACGTACAAATCTTGCAAACAACAGCCATTGATAAGTTAGCATGATGAGTTGTGATTCTAGAATCAAAGACACGAGTTTGAT
Source organism: Rhipicephalus annulatus (assembly GCA_013436015.1). Classification (NCBI taxonomy): domain Eukaryota; kingdom Metazoa; phylum Arthropoda; class Arachnida; order Ixodida; family Ixodidae; genus Rhipicephalus; species Rhipicephalus annulatus. Next base: position 6,157 of record WOVY01001538.1, read on the forward strand.
TTCCACGTACGCCAGGTGCATTTCCAGGGGAGCGTAACGCAGTAACAGTGCACTCAGATTTTGGTGCAAGAATGATAGACAGGGCTTATTGGGTGTTGCATATTTCAAGCAACATCAACATGCCAGGTGGTATGATACCAACATGCCAGGTGGTATGAAACAGAAGTGACGCTCGTTGTGTGTGCACCCTCTGTCACTTGTGTGTGCACCCTCTGTCCCACCGTATACACTTCAGATAGATTTAACTGCACGTTAAAAAAAAGAGAACCTAAGGTGGCCGGAATCAATCTGGAGTCTCAAACAATGGCGTGCCTCCTAATGGTGTGATGGTTTTGCCACATGAAATGCCATATTTACTCCCATAATAGGCGCATTTTTTTCAGAAATCCGGCTTGAAGTTAGGGCTGCTCCATTTACGCAGGATAAAATTTTGGAAAATTTTTGGACTCGGTTCCTGTGCTTTTATATCTGCAGATTTCTCAAGTAAAAGGCAACTTTATCGTTCATCAAATAATTAGCCATAAAACAAACATACCTGCGTAAATTTTAATGAACAAGCAAGAGCCGTCAACTGCACGCACACACATAAAATTCATTTACACGAAAGTTGTGGGTGTTTCTCCTTTTTCCCTATTAGGAGCCTGAGTCGGAGAGCACACATTCATCGACGCCGATTGGGGATTCGTTTTCAGTGTCCGAATCATCCGCACCCCATAACATGTCATTCCTCACTCGCATCCAGTGCATTCGAGATACCCGTCGGAGATCGCCTGCCATGCTTCCACAATCCAAACGCACAGCATTTCCACAGGCGGCCTCTTAATCTTACCACCTGAAGTCAGCTGATGTTGTCCTCCAGCCATCCAGGTGGGTGTTGTGCAGCCTTTGAACGTTGTCCTTGAAAGTATTATTCGAGGACATGTTCAAAAACTGTAGTGTATCAATGTGAGGCCGCCCAGAATCACTGCCAGGTCTGTGCGCAGCTCCTTTAGCTCATCTTGTACGTGGTCTACTAGGTGCATACGAGAACTGTCCGAGGATAAGCATGGATGAGAACAACAGACCACATGGCCGCCGACCCCAGACAGTTCTACTCCACCATGAGTTCCGTGCTCATCCAGCCTTTTTCCTGGACTCTGACGTAGATGCCTTGAGGGGAATTTGCCGTTGGGAGCGTCTTACGGTTAAAAATAACGTAAGGTGGTAGCTTGCGCTCATCCTCTGTCACCGCCAGCATTATGGTACATCGTTGTTTATCAGCGCCAGACGTTCTGACGATGCTCCGTGCACGTTTCGTCTCCACTGTCGTGTTTCGCGGCAAATCAAAGCAAAGGGGGGTCTGATCACCACTTTGTCCTCTAATGCTGGAGGCAAGCACTGGCACAAGGTGATCCGCCTTCGCAGTGCGAGGCCATGGCGCCGCATGAAACGAATTCTCCATCCGGAGCTGGCTTTGAACTACTTTGCGTTGATGCGCTGCGCTCGGGCTATTTTGTGTGCCTCTGTCTGCACAATATCCTACGACACAGCACAGCCATCGCGTCATAGCTCCTGTATATGCCGGACCAGTTGCTCTTTGACGTTGGGATACCTGCCAGTCTTAGCGCCGTGGAAAGCCTGTCGTGTCTTCTTCGTCGCCTTAAGTTTTTCTTCTTGTTTTTCCCAGCACTGAATACTGATTTCTACAACACCGAAGTGCCTGCCTGCAGCCCGGTTGCCATGCTCCACCGCGTACTGCACTGCCTTCAGCTTAAATCCAGCCATGTAGCTTGCGTACTTCCCCATGGTGGAAGTAAAGTCGAACACACGACCACAACATACGCACACTGCTTTAGAAATAGCGTTTCTTACTTTTTCTATGATGGTGGTGATGGCGATCGAGCCCCGGGCGTTGTACACGTGACCTACAAGGAGTGTGGTGATTTGGGGGGTATCAGTAATTGATGGAACAGATGTTTTTTTCGCTCATAGACACTTTTGTTTTCAAGCTTTATTTCGACAAACACGTTGGTTAGGTCGTTGCACTTCAATATTTTTGTTTGCTCGTTGATATGCTTTTTTTCAGGGTACGGGGACCACGTTCCAACTGTACCGCTGGGGGGTAGAATTGTTTCTGATCACGGCCAAGTTTGGGGTGCGCATAATATGCGCCAAAATTAAACAATTCAATTTTTATGCGACCAAAGTAGGGGTTCGCCTATTATGCGAGTGTGCCGATTATGCGAGTGCGCCGATTACGTGAGTAAATACGGTATTATGTCCTTGCAGGTACCCGAGCCGCGGGCGATATAGAGCTGCCGCTATGAAAGCGAGTTGAAAAAAGAACCGAGGCAGATATAAAACTTTCGATGGTTTCACGAAGATGGACGCGGTTATCAGGGGCAAATCTTGGCGTAACTAAAAAACATGCTCTATCCTAGTGAGTATTTTGTAATATGATGACGACCAAGGAAGCTGTCAAAACAACCTAATTGACACTCGAATAAGTGAACTCGCTCCGTGATCAGGCGTAGATATTATCCGAAATGAAACATGTGCTACCAGAAACATGCATGGTTCAAGTGGACATAAAAAAACTTTTTGGTGTTCATTTATACTTTCAAAGGAGCTGCAAAAAATCAAAGGTGTCATTGAACTTAAGATACGACCTTGTTAACATCCGATGAAATGCTCTGCAAAAGTGAAACTGTTATGGAACTGAACACACCGCAATGAAATGATGCCAGGTACTGAACAGGGCACACGTAAGTTTAGTCTCTTTACACTGACCCCCTAATAAATACAAAGCCGCGTGAAAGACTTGCTGTTCAAGCAAGAGAAATCCGAACACAAATGCACGCGAATGTGTGGTGGCAGTTTGTTGATAGCTCTGAAAAGACACGAAGGCCGCAGCAAATGCGCATTTTACCGGTAACATACTGAGAAAATTCATGCAGTCCACCCACTTTTAGTGTCGTAGAAAGGCAGCTATTCACCATCGACATACACATAGCACTAGCTCAAAGACATCGTGTTCAACTTGCTTGGTGCCGCAAAGGTTGTCAATGAATCGCTCTCAGCTCAGACAGCATTCACACTGTGAAAACATTTTTATAATATTTTTAAACTTTCGGAGCAACTCGCAGGTGACGCTGCACATAGAGGGCGACCAGATAACTGCAAGTGAACGTGCTGAGATAGCGAAGGCAGAAGGTGGCAGCAGGGTATCGAGTCACCCACCGGCTCTTGCTAGAATGGCGGCGAAACGCGGCGCAGCGTCCCCTGGCCGAGTTTGGGAGGCCGATACTAGATGTTAAGACAGCGACAACAGCTGCGTCTCCGCTGCTATCTTTTGCGCTGCAGTGGCAGTGTGGCCAGCACGTGACGAGAAAGGAGGAGCGTCTCCATGTGGAGAAAAACATATTGGCATTTGAGAGATAACCAACACTCCACGGCACCTTTTTTTTGTGCTCTCTTCGGGCGTGGCATTGACAGAAGAGTTGCTACGTGTCAGAGACAAGAAAGGCGGAGGCGTGGCACCAGCGCATCGCAGATTGGTGTTTGAGAAAGAGAAAACATCCGCGGACCCGCTGCGCCGTGCTTACTACCGGGCTGCAGAAATTGGATGCCTTTCTTCCCTTTTTTTTCTTCTAACCACTACTACCACCATCTAAAGCCCCCGTTCTTTACCGCCACCACCACCACTTTATAAATTTCCGCGCGCGGCGTTGAAAGGAGAAGGGTGTCTACGTGGCAGGGACGGAAAAGGGAGAAGCGTGGCACAGGCGTGTCCCAGATTGGCTTTTGAGAGAGAGCAATTATTCGCCCCAGCCTTTCTTTTTCTTCTTTTCCTTCTTGGTGTGCAGCGTTGAGGTGTCGGGGGATGGGGGCGCCGTGGGATTGGTCGTGGTGATGTGAGCATTTTATGAGCACGGTATGTTTGGATTAACTCCCACAAGTGCTTGCGTGTTCGAATTACAGCGCGTTTTCGCCCATTTGAATACACATAGTTTTGATGGGACCACAGCGTCAGTTCTAACTAACTGGAAGCTCGAATTAAGCATGTTTGAATTAATGAGATTTCACATTAGTAAATTGTGCTTTCATAATTCCAAGGTCACTATGCTTGCCACGAGAACTCTCTCGGTAAGCAAGAAAACGTGCAAAAAGAAAATTCAGCTGGCCTCGCTTAGTTGCATCTATTGCCGGGACTTTATAAACATTGACGTTTTTCTACTAGGTCCTACATAGGTCCTAAGTACTAAAAACAAAGTAAACTGACTTCTAAGATGGCTCTAAACCTAACGTAATAAGTCTAAAAAATTACCTTGAGCGAATGTCTCAGAGGTAAAAGAAAAAAACATTGAAATTCTTGATATCAGGTGCAGAGATTTCTGCGCGAAATTCATAAATACACTTTTTGCTTATATTTTCTCCCCAAATACTAAACCTGAGTTGGTGAAAAGAACAACGTGAAAGTTCCCGAAGCCTTTTTCAATCTTAAAAATGCCTTTGTTCTAGGTCAGTGTCCATTTAATATTAGTGTCTGAGGTACTTTTTTCTCTGAAGTGCTCCATTACGAATATATACCTATGCCAAAGTGCTCCCAATAGTAAGATTACCTGCTCCAAAACTAAAATTCTACTGCTGTAAAATGCTTCTACTAGCAAGATTGCCTGTTCCAAAATACTCCAAAGCTAAAATTTGACTGCTTCAAAGTGCTCCAAAACTAAAATTTGATGGCTCCAAAAATTGCTCCAGATCGGCAGTGTGGGATCACTGTATATTGCAAGTCCAAAAAGCTCTGCTGAAATTTTTTGCTTGGTCATGATACCTCTGTCGTTGTCATTCTGAGGAACTGATGTGTATAGACCGCCTATGTACTGTATTTTTGCGCGTATAACCCACACCTGCATATAATCCACGCCCCCACTTTGAGCATGCCGAGAAAAAAATAAAAATCCTCGCGTATTGCCTGCACATCTGATATAAAGGAAAGGCTGTACAAAAACTACTGCTCTGGCAACATAGCACATATGTAGACAGAAAAAGCTTTATTTAGCAAGCAGAATACGCTGTCTTGAAGGCCAGTCACAATTCGCTCATTGTCGCTGCTTTCGCTAGAGCTATCACTCGTTGAGCCACACTCCTCACTATCATGTACAAGGTCATTCCGGCCCACCGCAGTGGTCCAGTGGCTAAGGTACTCGGCTGCTGACCTGCAGGTCGCGGAATAAATTCCCAGCTGCTGCGGCTGCATTTTAGATGAAAGCGGAAATGTAGGCCCATTTGTTCAGATTTTGGTGCACGTTAAAGAACCCCCAATGATCGAAATTTCTGGAGCCCTCCACTACGGCGTCTCTCATAATTGTACGGTGGTTTTGAGACGTTAAACCTCGCACATCAATCAATTCTTCATTCTGTGCCTCTTGCCAGGTTTGGTGACCCTGAATCGACCACTTATCACCATCCTGGAGCAGCTACTGGTGGCGACCGACGCCTTTGTGTACTTGCAAGAGTCCATGATCCTAGAGTTCGCAGATGCACTCGTCAACGAGGCCAGGGCTGTCGCCGTGCTGTCTGCGTGGTCCAAGCTGCAGCTTCCGTACGAGGACCTCTCCAAGGCGGGTTTTCAGCTCACGCTGGATTCATTCTACCGGTCTCTGCTTCTTACTGTGTACCGAAATGCAGTCGGTAAGTGCATGTGACGTCCTCTCGAGGTGAAGTTGCAGGCCGTGAGTGCGATAAATTTCGAATATTTTTTTAAACTCCAAACTGTATGGCGGGTTCTTGGCGAGTGCTGGATAAGCCGCAATACACCATGACAATGCGAATGTGTGCTGTCCGCCACGGTGAATTGCTGGCTGTGTTGCTTATGGTGCATTCAGACGACGGACCGAATCCGGATTTGTCGTGGACGCGGACGGCTAATCCGTGGATGATCCGCCTGCAGACGCATCCACAAGACGGACGGTTTCCTAGGAGAAAACAGCCGGATTACCCTCGACAGCAGGTTCGCCACTCACCTGCGCCTGCTGAAAGCAGACCGGTTTGAGAGTATTCAACATAGATGCCCGCAAGAAGCGACGCTCTACTGCGATGTCTGTCGCTTTGTGACAAATGAACGAGGAGTGTTATTCTGTCAGGAGAAAAGCGAGTGGCTGGCAGAATGTTCTTTCAACTACACTGTTCCCCACTTGTAGAACTTCTGAACGCGTCTCCCATCCTTTTTTAGAAGCGGCGCGTCGCCGGTTGCAGAAGTTAGAAAATTTCACCATCATGACGGCTAAGAATCTCGCATGTCAAACGACGGCGGCGACATTTCCCGAACCACCAAAAGTGAATTCTGCGTATTTAATCACCTGAGAACAAAGCCCCCGGAAACTAAGTAAGCCATGCTCAAACGTACATGATGCCGACCAGTCATGTAGCTATTCGCGAGTCATGGAGGACATGCCGCGAGCAGACGAAAAGTGTACTGGTTGCCAGAAACCCCGGGCTAATCCGCTGAAGTATCGGCTTTCCCCCGCCAAAATCCCGATGTGAGAAACAGGTTGGGTTCATCCGTTCGCGAGCCGCGCGGACGAGTCGCGGACGAGGGAAGTCACTGATGTGAGGTCACGTGACGCGCCGTCCGTCCCGCCACATCCCGATTCGGTCCATCGTCTGAATGCACCATTAGCTGCTGAACCGATGGCCAAGAGTTCGATATAGGCCATGATGGTCGCATTTTGCTGAGAGTGAAATACTAGAGCCTCGCGTACTGTGCAAAGTCCGTGCACGTTAAGGGGGGACGTGGCAATAAAAATTGTCAGTGTTATTTATGAAGCCAAAGGATTGAAATTCGGTAAGCAGATGTAATTTGTTGTGCTAATATCATAACTGAAATCGGTTTTGAGCTATCTATTATAACATTTGAGTTGATTGATTGATATGTGGGGTTTAACGTCCCAAAACCACACTATGATTATGAGAGACGCCAACATTTGAGTTAGAACACTTGATATACTCTCAGTGTCATTCCAAAATGAACTAGCTAATAAGCATAATTTCATAAAATTTTGTGAATAAAGATATTCCCAAAGGCCCATTTCGCGCCGTAATGCTAATGGTTATTTTTAATATTTAAACACACAAATATTTTTTTTGAATTGTACTGGACATATTGTCTTACCAACAACTTTTTCTAAAAGCCAATTACAGAAGCTTGTATGATGTGCACACAAATATGGACAGTTTTACGACACTCACCAATCTCTAGCGATCTAAAAGCAGAAAATGGAATTGCTGTAGCTGAATTTGCTGTGAATTGGCACAGGGATGACTGACAACAAGTGCTAAAAAATGAGAGCTGACAAAATGAAGCTCAAAGACATTTAAGCTAGAAACTGATATAACGCAAGTCGGAAAGAAGCTGGCTTTATTTTTCATTGGGAAATGCAGTATTGTTTCTATCTTGAGATTCACTCTGTCTTCTTTATAATGATGCAAATATGGGGAAACTGTGCAAAGAGAAAGCTTCAAATTCACATTTAGCTATACAAAATTTTCACGTAGCTTTTGATGACAGTCCACCAGTAAAATGCTTGTTTCTCAACTTCTACTACTTATTTGACCTAAAATCTCACTATGACGTAAAGCATGGTCTCAGGATTACATAAAAAAATTCATTGAAAAACTGAACATTTTGACCAAATTTATTATTCCGATTGCCAGTGCCCCCTTGAAGGACACCAGGTGGTCAAAATTTTTGGAACCCTTCACTACAGTGCCCCTCATAATTGCATTGCAGATTTGGGACGTAAAACCTCCGATGCTATTGTTGCAATTGTATGCCTCTGAAAATATGTTTGATAGTTCATACTAAAGTATTACATGATCAAGGTACAAATGCTGTGAGAAAGCTTTTGAGCTCTTTGTTCTTCCGCTGCAGCTGTGTAATGTTTCCCTTTCTCCTCCGAGGAGGTTGAGTGCTATTTATAATCAGTAAACTTAGCTGTAGACATACTACTGAAGCATTACACCCTTTTGCATAGGCAACCTGTTTCTTTGAAAGAATGACTTAAGTGGTGGGTCGAAGTGTGCCCTTCATTCCTGCACTTGTGGCCATATGGAAAGTCGCACGTTTGCAAGGTTTCTCAAATGAAATTTCACTGTGCAGTGCAACTAAGAGGCTAATATCAGATGCGAGTTTGCCCTCCCAAAACAGAACAGGTAGACTATTGTAATCGAAATAACTTGGTACACATTCTTTAAAGACGAGGCATAAACAGCCAGAGGTTTTAGGAAATGCAGACCAGCATTTGTTGGCTCCTTTAATATGAAGACGTGGGGACATTCATAAACGCTGGAGATGGCAGAACCACTGAAATTTAGGGTTCAAGGCAGGTGTACAACTCTGTGGAGTTTGGAGTTTCATTGCTGCATCACATTTCTTGTGTCTTGTGCAAGTAAGTCCTCTATTCTGTCAATTAAAAACAGCAGATAAGGAAAGCAAAGAGAGTATAGAAATCGGTAATTGCATTGTTAGAGTAGGGCTGTAACTAGTAACGTGAAAAAAAACAACTTGCATCTGGCAGGGACCGAACCTGCAACCTACAGATTTTGTGCCCTGTGCTCTTGCGAAAGGAGCTATGACAGCAGAGATCTCCCTGTCACTGTATGAAGTATTTATGTCCATGCAAACCTGCTAGTGTTAGTGCCGCTAGTAGCCATGATGACGAGTGTGGAACACTATGTCGTTTGCCTTAAACGAGTGGTTCTACAATACCTGTGGCTTGCACGTTCTTTGTTTCAACCATTTCTTATAGCTCAAAGAAGCACGAGTTATGCACAAAAATTCATGTATTGTAGCTAAATAATTTATTAGTGCCTTATTTATGTGGACAACTTGTTTCGGTTTCTTGCCGATGAGCCGGGCAGTGTAAGTGGCTTGGTCACGTGATCACACAAGGCTGTGATGCACGTCGTGCTGAGTATTGTCTACTTTCGCGCACACGTGCTACACAAGCACCTGCGAAACAACTGCACCGACAGTTGCCATAACTAGCTGCAGCAGCCACGATGATTTGCCGGTACGTGGAGGTGCGGTGGTAGGTATCCTCGCAGCTATCGTGTGCTGCTGCTGCAACTTTTGCTGCTCTTCTTGTAGAGCTATGTCAGTGTTGGATGTGCTGGCGTTGGGCCTCGATTGGGAGAACGAGTATTTTGGTACAGTTTGGAAGTGAATTAGGATATATTCTTAATGTTTCCTCTGTCTTACCCTTCGTGTGGAGTGTCTTTGCATACAGGGGAAGCCCACAACAGGCTTGTTATAGCCTCGAAATTTGATGGCACCACCCCTTTAATAGAAACCTGCATTATCTGCTGGTTTTCATTAAGGTTGTGTCTAACAAACAAGCCCCTCAATCGCCTTTTATTTCTTGAAATTTCAGCGGTGCTCTGTTACAAGACCCGCATTGCGCTGCCAGTGGATCGAGCCCGCAACATGCTCAGTGTGGTCGACACGACAAACAAGCTGCGTTACGGAGAGGTGGGTACGAAACAAACAGGCATTGGAGCCAAAGATAGCATATGAGGCATTATTTGTTGTCATTAATTTAAGTTCTGTGATTGAAGTACCGTAAAAGCCTACGTATAGCCCTGTTTTTCCCCCTAGATTTTAGGGTACGAAATTTCACCCTCGTACTATATGCGGGTCCACAGAAGTTTTGGCCGAAATTCAGTTTTGGTTTTGTCATAACGCAGTTCTGTCATCATCATCAGGTGTTTGCGCGCTTCTGCGCTAGCTAGTGTTATTGATGGTAACAGGCATTAGTCTTACATACTCGTGCGTCCAACAATCCTCAGTGGCCTTTGCTGCAACTTGGCAACCAGAACGACGACCATTACTTTGCTCCTGTGATTTATGTCATGTCAGCACAGCACAGGCATTATTCGGGTGCTTTTAAAAGGAGAGTTATCGCTGCTGCCGAAAACATTGCCAACTGTGACGTGGAGCGGCAGTTCATAGTCAACAAGCGGAGTATTCGTGGTTGGCGAAAGCAGGAGGACACCCTCTTCACTTGCTGCGGCTTGCAAAAAAGTTTCTGCGGACCAAAAATGGAGTGTTTCCTGACGTGGAACGAGAATTAGCACGCTTGGTGCGGGAGTATCGAGCTGCTACAAGTGAAGGCAAGAGAGATCGCCAGAGACAAAGGCATTCGGCTTCAGGATTTCAATCCGAGCAAGCATTGGGTGTCTCTCTCCATGCACTGTGCTGGGTTCTCTCTACGTCGGTGTACGTTGAACTCACAGAAGCTACCAAAGATCTACGAAGAGGACCTTGTGTTTTAAATGTATGCAACTGCGTTTCTAAAGGCCTTCCCTTTCCAGCTGGGCCAGATCGGCAACGAGAATCAAACGCCAGACTACCTGGATATGCCGTCGGTGCTGACGGTGCATCAGAAATGCTCCAGGCAGGTTACTATGCGAATAATGGGGAATGAAAAAATGCGGTGGACTGTGACGTCGTCCTGCAGTGCAGACGGTCTCAAGCTACTGTTACCTACGTGGTGTTTAAACGAAACACACTGCTGAAGGGGGAGAAGTTCGCAAAAATAGGCGTTGTCCACTAGAATGACAAGGGGTGGATGGAGAAATTGCTAGTGATTAACTGGATAAAGTCCGTGTGGTGTCGAGGGTTTGGAGCACTGCTGGGGCTCCCTTAGATGCTTGAGCTCGACGGGTTTTGGTGTCACCTGACCGACTCCATAAAGCGACTGTTGCGCGACTCCCACATGGAGCTTGTCATCATCTCTCTCATCTGCAGCCACTCTATGTGTGGCTTAATAAGCTATTTAGGGACCATGTCAAGCGCCTGTACACGGAGTGGATGAGGTGCTGACAACCAGAAGTGGCCCCTGTCGGGTTAAACAAGCCTCGCAAGCCTCGTCAGGGATGCTGTGCTCGTGGATAGTCGAGGCTTGTGCATGCAGTGCCGAGGCGCTCGTTTCCTGCGCGTTCAAAAGTGCTCGTTCACGAACGCGCTTTATGCCACTGAGGATGATGTGCTGTTGGAGATCATTTTCGAAAAGGGAGCTTCGGAAGAGGCGCGTCCGAAGACGAATGAAGAGTGTCAATAAATGCATTTGTCCATTTTACACTGGCTATATTTGGTTGTAAACTTTTCGTCTCCCGTTTGGTATCCCCAAATTACACCCCAAACTATATGTGGGTCAGAGCTACATGCGGGCATTCACAGTACACTCAGACTTCATTGTAAGAAAGTTACACGAAAATAACATCTTTATATCCGAGAAACTTATTGTAAAGGTACATTCCTAACACTATCTATCACAAGTTTTTTATTAACTTTGTCATAAGTGGTATTTTATGATATCTGGGTTCGTTATATTGAGGTTTGGGTGTAAATGGAAAATTAGTTAATGGGGACAAAAATATGACGACTATCTGCCAGTTTGAACGGAGCACCTAACCTTCACTTTATAGATTTAGTGCTCTGCCAAATGATCCTTGGTAGCAGGAATTTTGACCAATACCATCATCATGATCATCTTCCTTGGACTGTTAGGTCGACTGCAGGACGAAGGCCCCTCCCAGTGATCTCCAGTTTACCCTTTCATGTGTGAGACGATAACATTTTATCCCTGTAAAGTTTTTAAACTTTGTCAGTTACTCGAGTGAGTCTTCGATGCATTCGTAACCATTCTGTTGTACTTACTGTGGACCGGTTCTGTCCTGCGCATTACATGGCCAGCCCAGATTCATTTCTTTCGTTTGATGTAAACTAGAATATCTGCAGTCTCGAGAAGGAACACTCTCCAAGACGTCACCCATAGAAACGCAAATAAAGCTCATTGGGGCCTGAGGTGAAGGTTACGTGGTGTAACACCCGAAATAAATAAATCTGGTGTACAAAACGCTAGAACGACCAATAATTGAAACAAAAACTACATCTAATTAAGACAAACTACATCAAGCTATGCGAGATATAAAACTTGTAGCTTACAAAACCTTCGTTAGATCACTACTACAATATGCCTCAGTCGTATGGAGTTCTCATAAAGACAGCCTGAAAACTAAATTGAAAAAAGTATATTGACATGCCGTCTGATTCATATGCACGAACCACCACTAGTTAAATTCTGTAATTTTGTAAAATTGGAATTACTTGAGGCACGAAGACAAAATAACCGGTTGAAACCTCTTTTCAGGATACTGCAAGGACCACTAAAAATTTGCACTTAAAAGATTTGTACTTAAAAGTGCCAGGGAAACGAAGCCGTCGGGTTAATCTTGACTGTGTTCAATACCATACTCTTGTCGAAGTGATGTGTCTTATTTTTTCCCAACTGCGATTGAGCTTTAGAATGTGTTGCCAGGCATTGTAGTAAATTCAAGCGATCTGTGCCAATTCGAAAAATTGTTGGGCGTGTATTTGAGTGATGGAGCTTCCAGATGATTAACCTGCATGTTTCCTTGGTTTGAGTTTCTTTGTTTTCTTTCTCCCAGCTGTGTTTAAGCCTTGTAATGCGTAGCCAGGCATTGCTATACGTGCAGGCAGTGTTTGCTTATTTGATAAAGTGTTACACAAGTATCATTTGATTGTAATACTACCTGACATGGATGTATATTGGTTCGTATGTCTTTGGTCGTACCCTCCCTGTAAGAGCCCTCAAGAGAGAGCTGACAGTATTATGAAATAAATAAAATAAATAATTAAATATTTTAAGGTAATATGGCGCCCCCTTACTGCTGCTAACTGATATAAACTCGACAAAGTTCAAAGGATGGTTTCAAAGTTAATATTCAATGAATATCAATGCGTGCATTCTGCTTCCAAACTTTGCAACCACGCAAACCTTACCACCTTAAAATTTTAAACTAATTTTTCGTTCACTGCAGGCTACGTGGTCCTAAACTCCTTCTATGGTTGCTTTGTTGTCTTAAAGGTCAAACTCTTAGAGTGTTAGCCAGTGCCTCCCGTTGGCGCACAAGTGAGTGTGCAATGTTATTTTTGCCAGGTAGGATATGTGGCGTGTAAGAATTGATAGGCCATGTGGCTACCTGTAGGAAACATCTGTCGTAGGATTGAAGAAGTGAGTTATTGGTAATTTCTTATTGACGAGCTGCAGCACTCATTAGACAAGCCCGACAAGACGGTAGTGCTTGTTTACACCCAATTAGTGCTGTACCTCCTCACTGGTGCCATCTGACGGTAAAGAGTGTTTCACATTCCCCAGGCAAGACTGTGTGTTATGCTCTGTGGGTTACATATACATAAACAAATTGCATGGAGAAAACAATGGGTCTTGCAATAGGCACAGTTTTCAAAGCATTGCATGGGTAGTGCAAAGATTGTGGGATGGGTCTTTACTGATTGGAAACCTTCAGATGCACTTTCCTTTCTCTTTACTTCATAATCAATGACCCTTCGGTTAAGTGTCACTAATAGCTGCCCCCTTTGCCTTCCTTGTCTCCATTATCTGTCGGCTATATGCAGTAGCCTAACAGTCGTATGCGAAATGCAGTGCATGTTCAGGTTCCCTTTAGGGCTTATTATAAAACATCTTATTCCTGTGCCGACTTTCACTCCTCTCTAAAGTTACCCAACTTGTGCTTCGCAGGTGTTTCTGCAGTGCACCGAGATGCGCAGTCCGCACGTGCAGCACAAGGGACCGCCCAAGAAGACGGTCGTCACGGGCACGGTCCTGGTCACCAAGTGCCCCTGCCTGCACCCGGGTGACGTGCGCAAGTTCACCGTGGTCGACGTGTCTGAGTTCCACCACGTCATCGACTCCATTGTGTTCCCGGCGCAGGGACCTAGGCCGCATTCCATATGAAACTGGCTGGTGAGCCTTCGTTTCATGACTGCTATCTTAAATCTTGCCATTAGCAGGTTCTATAGCATCAGACTAATAAAGCCTGAGGAGTAGGTGAGTAATTGCACTTTGTGATTATGCTTAATAATCCTAGGGCCACTGTCTGTCTCCTTATTTTTTTATCCCTCGTTATTGGCGCTGTTTTTAATGTGAATGATAATCGTTGGGGTTTCACGGTACTGAAACCATGATATGATTACGAGGAACGCTGTAGGGAGAGGGCCCTAGAAATTTTGACTACCCGGGGCTGTTTAACATGTGCTTAAACTAGGGTATACGAGCCTTTCATGTTTGACCTCCGTGAAAATGTACCGTAAAAACAGAATAATAGGTTTGACCGCAATATAGGTAGACCCGGCCAACTTTTTTCTCGGAAAAAGAATTTTTAAATATCGCAAAGTGTCTCGGCGCACCCTTACCTTGGTAAATACGCAACACAACCAGTTGCACTCTGGTGGCATTTTTTATTGGGACACTAATCTTGTGTAGTTAAACGCCAAAGGCCTTGAAGTGCCGTCACTCGGACTCGTCCAAACTTGAGTCCGATGTCTGTTTTTCACTAGTAACCTCCGAGAGTGCATCATTTTCTTTCACTAGTAACGTCCCAGTGTGCATCGTCCTCTGTTCCATCCTATATGTTACTGATGCGGCATTTGCGGAAAGACGAAATATGCCGCCTCACTGCAAAACTTTTCCGCTTCCCAAATCGGTGCACCCACGATTGCGATCTCTCAAATTGCACCCTCATGAGCCCAAAGTTTTGCGCTATCTCGAGAACTTTTTCGCAGATGCACTCGCTTTTATAAATAGGGACCTTGCACGCAGCTCCCGCACGTATTTGGCTAGTAACGTTTCCTGATTGGGGTGCCCTGCAGTCCATAGACGAAACAGTTTTTTTTTGTTGCTTCAGGGTGTGATGCGTTGCTTTTGGCTTTTCTCCGATCACGCTTCTCGATCACGCTTCTCTCCGATCACCAAATTCCCGTCGTGCCGCCAGTTTGTTGTGCGCTCAGCATACTCGATAACTTTTTTCTTAAAGCCTATCTAGAACTGCCGTCCACTACCACTCACTTCTGAAGAAAATACTAGAAAAAAGAAAACAGCAGACTGACAGCAGATAACCGAGGAAATAAGACATTGCTAGAACACTGTCTGTCTTGCCTAGCCTTGCCCACCGGCACCGCTGTTGATGCTCACGATGGCAGTGGAGGCTGTAGCCTTCAGCTGCCCATTGTTGCAAGACTTCCATATTTTTTTTTCTGCCAATGACCGGTATATAAAACAAGGGTTGACTTTAATTGCATTTTCTTGAAAAAAATTGACCTTTATTCTGGTTTTTACGGTTACCCTAAAGTGTAATTGGATCCCACGACCTCAGGGTTCGCACTTCAGCAACACAACCACTTGACCACCGTGGCAGGTCTTATAATCACATGTGCTTCTGTCTATACAGTACTTGTATAAAATAAATAAAATTTAGAAAAATAGAACAGCAATAAATACATTATCGTATCCATCGACAGCCAGCTCACATGAGTGGCAATCTTTTCTAATCACAGCTGTCTGCTTTAGATGCATAAACAGATAGTAAAGAGAACTTCGATATCATTTTTCTTTTAATGCCAGGTCACAGATTTTATTTAATGTTACTCACCTTCGCAGCATTGTTGAAAAAGCTTGAGATGTTGAATGAAAGTTGATTTCTTTGTTGAATATACTTACATAATGAAATTCATTGAAATTGAGGGGTGCGCGAATGAATATTCCAAAGTTTCGAATATTTGAAGTAACTCGAATATTCGATATTTTCAAACAATTGGTCGCATATGTTACTGTAACCAACTTCTGATTGTGTGCCTTTTCAGTAAGCGCATCAACTGTAGAACATGCAGTAATTATTCCCGGCTCAAGCGCTATGATGGCTGCATGAAAATGCACCGGAGCGAGATGACGGCTGCCGACGAACGCACCGGCACTTCATCGTGACAAATCTGCCTGCGTTAAAAATCTTGAATAATGTACGTGGGATTGTGACCTGCCTCCTCGGCCGTACGTGTGGCTTAGGGGTCTAGCGCTGTTACCGCTCACGTAAGCGTACTGAGTGTACCAAATGCGTACTGTTCGCTTCTGCACCCTTGTGCGCGGGACCGCTTCATGAATGTCTCGTGGAAATCAAGGCGACTCGCTGAAGTTGCATTGGCCTAACAAAGTACTCGTTGCATCTTAGCACGGTCAAGAGCTGATAGAGCACAAAAAAAATGTCGCAGCACAAGGGCAAAAAGATGCACACACAGGAAGAAAAATTAACTTGAACTGATGTTATTTGCAGAAAGCATGCAAGGGCAGATGCTGGGGTGGCTCAAAGTAAACATGCCTGTTCATTTTATTTGAGTCTTGATTTTGCGGTCAGGAACAGCGTAAACTTTTCAATCGAAATCAATGACGCCAATGCCGGCATTTCTGCAAAACTATATCTTAAACGCTGTCATGTTAAAATTTGGAGCCGACGAGTACGCACTGGAACAACCTGAAAACATTCACTTGGACGCAAACAGAAATTCGGTGCCGAGTGACTTTGAACGAGAGCGTAGTGAAGGCAGCGCGTGCGTTTTTCTTTTTCCGCTAGCAAAGTTTCACTACAGAGGGCACGCCAGTGCTGCGCCCGATTTCATGACGTTTTCAGGACGCCCGAGCGAGGGCAGCTTTCGGCTCCTCAAGTATTCTTGCTCCGTGAGTGCTACATTTTGCGTGTTGTCTTTGTGTATTATGTTGGGATCCTGGTGTCACTTGTTATATAATAGTTATTTGTGAGGTTTGGCTGGCAGGCTTTGAGTTAGGTGAAGGTTGCCAATAAATGTCGGCGCATTTATTACACTATAGTGGGAACTGTCCTTTTGGCTCCCTTTGGAGACCCCGCTAAGTATGCGTGCTGCTCCTTGAGCATTATAATGTGGCATGCAGGCACTGGACTTAGACGGGGACGAGTACGTCGTCATTTGGGAGAAAGTGCTTCTTCTTCCCAGGGCCGAACAGAAGGCCCATGAACTTCTAGATCGCAACCCCGAGCCACACGGGAAGCCAATCACAGTAAGCCTTAATCGCAATTGACTGTAGTTTTGATTACTTCCATGACAGAGTTGTGATGTTTCAGGCTGCACATGTTTCGTCAACTGCTCTGTGATGTGAATGAAACTATAACCAAAGCCCCTATTCATGTTCGCCAGGCCCACTTTTGTACTTTCGCCCTAAAATGTTATGTATTATTCACTTGGCACTTTCACAGAATAGAAGGTTTGACTTAGAGCTCCCGACCAGCAGAACACTGCACCAAGTACACTGCAAACTTGAGTCTTTGCTCTGACTTCAATTTTTTTCTCACTTTAGTGAAGTACCCTTTTTCGATAGCAAAGGTAACACTCTTAACACGAAAATACGCTCGGTAAGCGGCAAAATGTGCCAAAAAAAGCTAGCTGGCGATGCCTCAATAAACGTTGTGCACCAATAGCTGTGACATCATAAATCATGGCTGTCTACGTCGTCTTGCATAGTTATTATTTGATAGAAAAGTGTTTAGTGTCCTCTAAGGGTTCTAGACACCTAAATTACCAAGTTGAAACTTCATCTTGACATCCAGTTGTGTCATCACGCAAATTTTCACTGTTTGTGACATAACAGAGCAACTGAGGGCGATGACCCCCTAAAACTTATTGAAAAGCAACTTTTAGTGATTAAAAACAGTATGAAGCATTGCGATAAAAACAAGGTTGGAAGCAATGCATTCTCATAATATTCTCTGCATGAGATTGCACTCAAATAACCATTATATGTTGTATTTGTTATGTTTTAATACGTAAGATATACAGATAATATTAACAGTGCAATAAATCGGACTAGAACAGTGGACCAAGCGCTTCGAAAAATAAACTTAAATCTCGATATAATGGACCCGGATATAATGAAGTATCAGTTATAACGAAGTAAAAGAAAGATAGATGGATGTAGCGTTAGAAAGAAATGTTTAACGATGTTTTCTATAGCTCTTGTAAAATGAAACTTTGTTCTAATATGGTGTAAGTGTAGTAAATTTCAGGCTCGAAGCGAATTCGAATTTAACAGTGATTTGGTTGAATGATTTCAAAGCAAATTTGAATTGCATACTTTATATCTTATGAAAGAAAAGGAGCACATTTTTCATGGCTTAACCTGCACAACACTTGAAATGGCGCCAATGCATGTACATAGGTCTCTCTTTTCGGTTCATAGTGAAGTGCAAGCAACACGTAATAGTAGCAGGATCTGACTTTCAGTAATATGCAACTGATCATCTGTAAAATACGTTACGTTTTATAACGCACTATACTCGGAGTCGAGCCTGCCTGGCTCGTTTCAGTAAGTTACGCTTGAACATAAATGAGGCACGGGCTACCCTTGTGCAGATACCTTCCTCACACAAGATATATTCTACTGAGTGTTTTGGAACTTCTTTGGGTGTCAGGACTTATCACTGTTATACTGTATACCTTCGGTTATTTAGCCTATAAAGCCTTGCAAAATATTTGCAGGGAAATATAAATATAATTGTAGTCATAGCTGGCTGTCACGTGTACGCAGTGCTAACCTCACAATTCTGTTTTTGCTTCTCAGAAAACGATTACAAAGCTCGCTAATTCAATGAAGTGGAAAAAAATGGCAGACATTTATAGTATGAGACTACATAAATTGCTTGTGAGCCAGGGCTGTTGAGTAAAAGTAACATGTCTCCTACAAACGTCATTTATTACGCCATGCAATGAAAAAAAAACACTCTCTAGCTACTTTTGGGAGGAATTACACCAGGCCGGGCAGCGTTACATAATGCTGTCATATTGACTCCTCAGCTGTCTTCAATGTACAGCTATGTTCTCGAGCTCAAAACAAGGTTATTTGCTCCACCCTTTTTTTCCCGAGTCACTGTCACCGCAGTACGATGATCTGTCAAAAGCGAGCCACACCCATTAGCAAGTGAGCCACAGTCTTCTTTGTTCCCTGAAGTTGCCTATAATGTCGTCCTTTTGTGACTGCCTTCCACCTTTGAAAGTGTTGTCTTTTTGTAGGAAAATCTCTCTGGAGCCTTCACTGGCACTCAGCCTAGGGTCGTGTACAACATGGCGTACATTCTAACAGTCCAAGAACAAACGAACCTCTGCCATCTCTTTAGTTTGTGTCACGCACAATTTTCTACATCCTCTACCCTCAACAATTTTACCAACCTTTCCTTAATATTCTCCACAGATGGCCTTTTACAGTCTGCATCATTCTTCCACAAATCCTCTTCACAATGAATAATGCTCACCTACAATTTTCACCTCATGTGCACGAGTTCAGAGAAGTCCTAAAATGATGTGTCTGTGCAATAAAGGACTGAAAGCCTTCAGAGATGTGTTAGTCTCATTGCTACTTCACATATGTACGGTGCTCTAACTGGTGCATGTTTAACGATGAAAATATGTCCTTTCACGGTAAAGTCTCCGCTGCAGTCACAGGCACAACACTGTCGACACTCTTGACTTGCAGCAAGTTTGATTGGGGCCACTTTCTTTTGGAAAGGTCTTGCAGCTGTTAAGGAAGAATCTGGCGATCTTTCCGCATGTTCGTTTCTTTATGTGGCCTCATACTTTTTACAAAAGGTTCAACTTTTTCTTCAAGGAAATGGCAACGCTGCCATGATCATTCGCTGATGTCCTTAGAAGCGCAACTTCAGCGGCCATTTCGGAAATCGTTGGCTTCGTAGAACCCTTTTATATCAATGTCTTGCTTCGAGAATGTCTTTTCTGCAGTACCACTGGTATCGAGCTCTAAAATTATTGTGATAAATAAGGGAAATTCTCCTCTTTATAGACATTTGTTGCAGAACGCTGATATTACTGCTCGAATGCTATCCACCTTGCTCCTCGATAGATGATGATCCTTGCCACTGCTGAAAGGCGGTCACTGGTAATCACTGCGGAGCGATGAAATCTGGCTAACTTAGCAGACGAAACCAAAACCAATGCACCAAACAGTGCAGGTGTTTATCACCTTGAAAGTGCCCTCAATGAAAAGTTTGTTTCAAATTATGTAAAAGTTTGTTTTAATTTCTTTAATTACTGCATTATCTAATGTTTCTACACATCTGAAGATGCCTTCTGCCAGAATAAAGGGAGTGGCGCAGTTAGCATGCAGATTCCTCCTTTCTGTAATTTTTAGATAATGTTGGACACCTTT
Source organism: Rhipicephalus annulatus (assembly GCA_013436015.1). Taxonomy (NCBI): domain Eukaryota; kingdom Metazoa; phylum Arthropoda; class Arachnida; order Ixodida; family Ixodidae; genus Rhipicephalus; species Rhipicephalus annulatus. The sequence goes on from WOVY01001538.1 coordinate 26,262, forward strand.
CTTTACACACTGTATATGAGACTCGACCTTAATACTACCCTGAACTCGAGCCCGGGCCCGACACGATCCCGAAGCTCGTGGTCCTGAGCCCGGTCTTCTCACCAATGTGTGACTGGTCTATTTTGCCTTAGCTGTTCAAAAAGAAGCACAACCGTTTATAAATAAAATCTTACACGCAATTTATACAATGTGTCACTACAACAGGCTCGTTCGCCTAGAAAGGTCCACAACCTCAAAGCTCAGATGAACACTCTTTATTGCAGAGGTAAACGAAGAATTTTTTTGCGGGGAGTATGGGCAGCACCATGACCTGTAGTGGGTGCCGGACACACAAGTGGGGTAAAGTGTCACTTTTGGCTGTGTAAACAATGGCGCGAAAAATTTTGGGAGGATATGGAGAGGGGAAGAACAACAAAGGCCCGGTGTGTCACCCCTTGGCCACGCCAGATTCATAGCAGGCAGATATTTGATCGTACTTTTGTTAGGTACAAGCATGGCTATTATTTATCACAAAGTAGCATTCATTTTGTCCTCCTTTAGCTGCTTCAGCTAAAATCCACGTATTAGGAAATGAATTTCTAGCTGTTTCGCATGCAGAGGTATACAGTAGACGAAACTCCTCCACCGATCCCAATGCGACAGCGGCACCACTACTGCTCGGTGTATAAGAGGGGGCCGCTCCTCGCCGTTGCAACCGTGTCTGCTTACCCAACAGACATCTAAAAACGTTGTTAGTGGTTGCTTTTTGGAAGTTTGTTGAACTACTGAATTAGCTTGTACCCAATGGATCTCCGAAAGATCAATTTGGCTCGGTAACATGAATGAAGATCTCAAACTGTACTTGAAAGCAAAGTTTTCGATTAAAAATGTTCGTATCGGCACCAATCTTGAAGATAGGCATTATTAGGCACCTGAAGAAATTTAGGCACAAATATCAAAACTAAACATGTATAGCTGCTATAAAACACTATAAATGCCTTCACTATTCTCTAACCAGGCTCAAATATCAGAGCGGCACGGCAGAAACTCAAAGGACAAAACACGCATTTGCCTAAAATCCGGTCTCCACCTATCACTCATGGCTGCGTTTTTTGGAGACTGAATTCTGCTGTTCACGTTTCCGTGCTCAAGCTTAGCATATGATCCTAAAATATTCTATAATGCTCTCAGACATTCTGGCGCAGTGTGCGTTAGGCATTATCGAAACATACAATAGGTCGGTGGCTTAAAACGTAGAAAAAAGGGGGAGTGTGGGCAATATATTGAATGGCAGAGGCATAGAATCGCACCAGATGTCAAAAGATGGGAATTGAGTAACGAGTGGGTGTTTAAAAAAACACAACCATTACAAGGCACTCAGATATATTTATTGATCATCCGCAGTAAAACCATCAACAAAGTGAACTATTGCGCTGGTTCACGTGTTGCCCTATACGGACGCGTATTGGGCCTACACTGACTCGCAAAATGAATAATTCTGGCGTAGTGATGCTTCAGAACTTTGCTACCATCAGGCATTAAATGATTCTTTGAGACGTACACTATTACAAGCAGTCATTCCCTTTCTTACGCCTTGTTTCGGCACGCACCGAGAACATAAGCAGGCTACCAGTTCCGAAGGCGATGCGCACAAGGCCTGATTAAGCTATCGCGGTCCACACTTGAAGGCGAAGCTCAAGCATCATACATTATTTTCTCGCCTCACTCGGGCGATGAATCCTATCAGAGTATACTTAGCAACTGGCTAATCCTTTATTCTTTTAAGTGCTTACCATGTCGCATATTCTTTGAACTCTGAATCATATGACTACATGACATGAAGACACAGTTTGCAAAAAAATTAGTTTTAAGTATAAGATTTTCACCTCACATCATATAATAGTTGCTCATGCCAAAAATACTCTGCATATTACCAAGTGCTTACTGAGCACAGACGTTTTTTTTTTCACATCCTGGGACTTTCGAATGCTGTGTTCATTATTCGCTATAGTACATCAATCTTTTTCATTGTTCGCTCGTTGCAGCTAGTGGAGGTGCATCAAAAAACGATAGTTGTAGAACACGTGCCTCAAATTAAGCCAGTTTGACTGAAGATAAACCATACAAGCTGCAGCCTAAACGGCATCATTTTTCACCCCAAGTATTATACTGTGGAATAATTGTCATGTTTTTGTTTTCTCTATTATTGTAACTAGCACGTTTTATCTATTGAGTATAAGCTGGGCATTGTAAGAGCTTTATTGCTGATCGGAGCAAATCATTTGGAAATAATGAAATAAACTTACGTATTTTGAATATAGTTATAAAGGTGTAGAAAAAAGTGAAAGCTTTGCCACGAAGGCGAAGCAATAAACGTGATAACAACAAATCAAAAGGCGACGCACAAAATGGCAAGCAGATTGAAACATGCCCTACGATTCTAACGATTAAATGACGCACAAAACGTACTCAACACTACAGATGAACGCTAATAAGCGTCTCAGTTGTTACATTGCTGTGTCTAAAAAGCGCGCCCTTTTCGTATATGCAGACTGTGCAATGATTGCAGTGACTCCTGTGTGCCTGGTAACTATAACAGAATCGTTCCGGTGAAAGGCCACCGCGAGAAAAGGGTGCGCGAGTGAGAATCCACCCCCCACCTCTCCGGGGGGCAAAGCACACGCGGGAAATGAGAGCGTGCGCCGCTGCGTCGTGACGATGTGGCGACGCGCGCTCATCGTTTCATCTTGCTGGTAATGTTGAAAACTTGATAGCTACTCCGGAGATACTCGTTCAGAGCGGTAAGTGGTGTATTTATATAGCTTGCGATTTGAACGTTACAGGAGGTGCTCCTTCGTATTTCAGTTGTTGATGCCTCGTACTCACAGTTTAGGGGCCCTAATTTCATTTCCGCTCACCGGAGTCTTTGTGTGGATTATTTTTCTTTATATATATATATATATATATATATATATATATATATATATATATATATATATATATATATATATATAGGGATTGACGGCGACACAGATGTCGACGTCGACGCCGACAGCAAGATTCAGCCGAGTGTCTAGATAATTGCTATCGCAATAAAAACAAATAGATGTTTTCTTAATCGACAAATGTGCTGGCAAACTATTTATCCGGCTGTGCCCCTTAGATCGGGCGGCGGCTCACGACACCTAGCCATAAAGTGAGGTACTATCGCTATTTGCTAGAAAATTGAATTTCACTCACTCATTGATTGTAGCCACCAATCAGTTAGCCTCCTTCTGGTTGTTTCTGCCCGTTTAAATTCTATTTTGCCTTTTCAATTCCTATACCTGAAAGCTTTGAAAAATTCAGTGCCATTACCTTGGACTATAGGGTTGAGCCCTTTTTAGAACATTATCAATTGTTCCGCGGTTTCTTCTTCCTCTCCACACACACCACATAACACGTATGTAACTTCATATTTAGCTCGGTACGACTTCGTCGGCAATACTCTCGTTCTGGTCTCAAACAGCAAAGAACTACACTGAGAATTATAGTAGGTGTTTTCTTTTGCGATTTCCTGTTTGAAATTTTGGTAGGTCTCCACTGATGATTTCGTAAGCATTCCAATATTCAACATGTCCTTCTTTGTTTCCTCCACCTTCTTCTTAAGCAATGTTTCCTTTTTGCTTGGTATTCTGCTGTTGTCTAAATACTTGCTTGAATAATTTGGAGTTTGCTTCCTCCATTGTATTATCAACATTATCATGTACAAGTAGCTGAGAACTTTCCTGGCCCAACACTTCTCTTCCACTGTTCGCAATCGCTTCTTAAACTCTATCGTGCTGCTAGCTTCCCTGCACTCGAATGATGTCCATTGTATGTCACTCTGTACCCCCTGAGATTGGGTATTACTGTGTGCGCCCAAAGCAAGTCTACCTATGCTACGTTGTTTAATTTCCAGTCTTGCTTGAACCTCTGAAGTCATCCACTAGACCGCATTGCCGAACGTCAAACCCGGGACCATGACACCTTCCCAAATCTCTCTTACAATGTTATACACATAGCTATCTATGGTACTTATAGATTGCCCTATTTTCAATATAGGTGCGTTCTTGTTACCCTTAGTCATTACGTTTCTTACGTGCTCCCTTAGGTCCTGAGCCCTATTGTTTATCTATATGCCCAAATAATTGTTTTTTTCTAGCGTGACTTCCTGTATTCTATGCTCACTGACTTTGTTAACATTAAAAATGACGATTGCCGATTTTTTGCTACTTAACTTCAAAATTAACCTATGTTCTTCTCTACCATAGATGTCTATTATTCCCTGTATATCTTCCTTGTTCTTGGCTAATAATACTATATCGTCTGCATACATCAAAGCTGGTAATGAATGTTCAGCAGAGTGACTTGTCGGGCGATTTGGTTCATTTTTAATAAGCCTATGGCGCGAAAAAAAAAAACACGAGAGAAGGAGAACCGCAAGAAGGAGCTGGTTAATAGTATCTGTTCAACGTGTTTTCCTTGATTGGCAAGAGAGAGGCAGAAGCCGAGTCGACGCCCCTTCAATTTAGCGTCTAGTCCATCTAGATACAGCATAAATAACAAAGATGACACGGGACATCCCTGTCGAAGCCCGCGTTGTATCTCTATAGTATCAGATACCTGTTTTTTCCCCATTTTATAACCACCTTGTTACGTTTTGAGATATCATTTAGAATATTGGTTATTCCATCTTCCACATCTAGTGTGTCCAATATTCCCCACAAGTCCCCTTGAATCACACTATCGTAAGCTCCCTTGATTGCTATAAATGCCACCTACAGGGGCCTGTGTTCTTTTTCCGCTATTTCAATGCGCTGCATGAATGAAAACAGATAGCCCTCCAACCATTTTTTTTACAAAACCCATTTTGTAGTTCTCACAGCACCCCCTCATTCTCTATCCATGTCTGCAGTCTTTCAGTCTTGCAGTCTTTCAGCGCCCAAGAAACTAGGGGAGCTTTGCAAGCTCACTTGTCCAAGAAATGGTGCTCCCCCAGCTTGTGATAAGAAACACCATGTTAGATTCGTTGTTTGTGTGTCCTGTGTCATCTACAAGTTTACATTATCCTGCGGGATGTACTATATTGGGCAAAGAAAACGGTGTGTGAATGACAGATTACGCGAGCACTGATATAACGCGAGAAATAACCTTACGGCGGAAGGATTCCTGGCGGCATCCTGCAAAGGCTGTGGGTGCTCCCCTGATCTGTATAGTTGCATAGTTATCGGTCATTCTATAGATCGGCTCACATGGGAGATAAAAAAGCCGAGGCTATAGAAGAATTAGGCCTTTTGTGTGTAAGATCGTCATCGATTTCTTTGTCAAAAAAGGAAATGACGTTCCTTGGTTTAAGAACACGTGCAAGATGCGTTGTGCTTTGTCGCGAATGTATAAACATAGGTGTGATTGGCATGAAACAAACATCGTGTTTCTTTCTTTTATGTACTGCGCTAATACATGCTACGTTCGTGACATTATGTTATGCCTGACTTCATCTGGTCTACAAGTAAACATCAAAAAGATACTGGGTTATGTCATCTGAAAAGGCGTTCTTCTGGGCCAAGTGAAACGTTGGTGATTACCCCAAGCCCACTTGCATGAAGGCGCTTCGAATTTCATTGAGTGTTGTTCTCACTTTCGCCGATTTGTACTCCACTTTGTATATGTCATGGCACCGCTTATCAATATTCTTACAGCCGCTAAGGGTCTTCCTGCTTGGTCACAAGAGTGCGATAAAGCTTTCGAAAGTACGGCGCTAGCTAAAATATTCTCCAATCTCAGAAGCTTTGACACGGATGCAGCTACAGCAGTTCATACTAATGCCAGCACCTTTCGCCTTGAGGTAGTATTAGTGTTAGCTATAAAAATGTGGGATATGACGAATAGGTCGTCGCTTACGTAAGTTGAACTTGCACGAAAGCCGAGTGTATTTTTGTGATCACTGAGAAGGAATGCCTTGCATAGTTTTGATTTTGGCTAACTCTCGTCCGTATCTTTAAGGCCGCCATTTTGACATTGTCAAGTGCCGCTATGCTTTCGGTACTGAAACATTCTTCGGGACGCCTCGGTCACTGTGCACTTTGGCTGCGAAGCTATCACAATCGTGTCGTTTACCCATTTGACCATAAGCACTCTGACGCTGATTCACTCCCGTTCCCTGCTAGCGTCTAATGTGTCTTCTTCACCAGCTTCCTTGTAGACATGAATGTTGCAGGCATGACTTCGGAGCAGTGAATTCGTGTTTACCACATGCTCGACTTTCTGACCGATCCATCAGCTTACCCCACTTTACGTACTTCTCGTTGTCAAGCGCTCCATTTCGGTGTTCAAGATGGTCTCCTTTATTCACGAAATCAGTGTCTGATAGCCCGAGGGGCCTGCTTCGGTATACCACCACATATGCACGGAAATATGCGCTGCCTTCCGCAAAGCACTCATGCCGGCGTCCTCAAGAACTACAATAGTCTCCTTCGACTATATTATTGGCGTGAAATGTATCCTTATGTGTTCTAGTATTTCCTCACTTGTCCTTCCCAAATTTATGTACTTTATCCTGCCCTTTGTAAACTCGTGCTGTGGCCCACAACTGCCTCTCGTACTCTGGCCTTGCTACTTCGCACCTTGATTTCTCATTGTACGGTAGCTTCACATTGAAGAGGTCAAGCTTCGTGCATGACCTCCTCAATGCGTCGTAGAGGACGAATCAACCTGGATAACTTGCACCTAATGAATAACGTGAACGTAACGTCGCCTTTTAGAAGGCAGCTAGTGAAAGCCATTTGCATGCATAAGCACTTTCTGCTGTCTGTAAATATTGCCACCTGGTGTTCTGTGCCAGTGAACAGTGGGTCAGTTCTGTGCCGGTGAACGAGAAAGACAAAGACGAGGAACCCGTGCCAGCGGAGGCATCCGTCTTTGTCTCTGAGATTTTGACAGTTGCGTCCCTTTGCAGTTCCTTGGAGCTCTTAGCGCGTGACAACTGGTGGAGGTGCTTGGTACCCTATGCACCGAACCCCTCCCAGTACAAGGAGCTCCAGCCCCATAGCGGTGATTACGCCTGTACACCGTGCTAGCCACAGCATCCGTGGACTGGACCCTGAGTTCGAACTTCTCTCAGAGGAGATAACAGCCCCCACTATTTCAGGCAGCGCCGTCCCAAACGGCTCCAACTCAGCCGGTGTGGAAGGCGCAACGCCTTTCAATACACGCTGTTCAAACCACGAACGCCGAATCCCTTTCATGGTGCTGTCCATGAGGATGTTGAAGATTGGCTAGTCCACTATGACTTTGTTGCCGCTCATAAAATGTGGGGTGACGCAGACAAGCTCCGACATGTCTACTTCAGTTTGAAGGACGGGGCACGTGTTTGGTACGAAAACCGGGCAGGTGTGTTCACGTTATGGACGGACTTCAAACGCCGGCTTCTCGAAACGTATGCAAGTCCCGATCACCGAGAGCGAGCTGAACGTGGGCTCCAGTGCCATATGTATATGCCAAATGAAGGCGTAGCAATGTACGGTGAGAGCATGACACGTCTTTTCCAACGAGCCGACCCTCACATGCCGGAAGAGAAGAAGGTGCGATACCTGATGCGTGGAGTGAAGGAGCAGTTGTTCCGTGGTCTTGTATGCAGCCCCCCCTAAGACTACGTCAGCTTCTTGCAGAAGCCATCCTGATTGACAGCACGCTTCGACAACGGACCCTGGCGTACAAGCGACAAGTGAACTTTGCCTCTGCTACGGACTACAAGGGTGGTCTTGGGGCCCACGTTGACTTCTTCCGAGAGCTCATACGCTCTGTAATTCGCGAAGAACTGCAGAAGTTATCTGTACCCTCGGCGCCCACTGTCAGTTTTTGTCCGGCATCTTTCAAGATGAAGTTCAGCAGGCACTACGAAAACCGTGCTGTCAGGCAGAGCCGCGGCCCCTAAATGTCTTCCCTCGCATGTCGTATGCGCAAACTCTGCTCCAGCCAGCACTACCTTTGGCTCCGCTTCCGACCGCGGCCCCTGCCATGCTTCCGGCAGACCAAACTCTGCGCCAACCTGCACCACAATTCACTCCGCCTTATACCACAGCCCCCGCCATGCTTCAGGCAGTCCAAGCAGACCCATACCTCAGTGACCGCCGACCGATTCCGCGAAAATCAGACGTGTGGGGGGGCCCCCGATCGACGTCCCCTTTGGTATGCCTGTGGTGAACCTGGGCACATCTACCGACAGTGCACTTATCGACAGCTGGGACTTCGTGGTTTTTCGGCCAACTCCCAATCTCCTAAGTTGGGCCAGCGGCCTCCGAAAATTGATGACTACGTTTCTAAGCAACGCGGATCGACATCTCGGCACCACTCACGCTCTCCATCACCGCGGTGGTTCTCGCCGAATCATCGTACCTATGCCGGCGTGGCGCAGGGCCAGTCACCTAGCCCGCGTCGGGAAAACTAGCCTCAGCAACCTTCAGAGGCAAGGCCACTTAGACTGGTCATGCTCAAGGCCCCCTATCGACGAGGACTGAAGATACCGACGATACATCGACAACGACACCACCAGCTGATTGCGCAAGAGTTTCCTTAGATATTCCTGTTCTGCTAGATGGTTGCGAAGTCAGCGCTTTAGTGGACACTGGTGCGGACTATTCCATAATTAGTGAAACGCTGGCCGCCTTCCTCAAGAGAGTAACGACGCCTTGGAACCGAACGCCGATTCGTACAGCTGGCGGGCATATCGTCACGCCACTCGGTATGTGCACGGCAAGACTGCAAGTCCGCGGTTGAACATCTGTTGCCAGTTTGAGCGTTCTCCAGCAGTGTTCTTAAGACCTGATCATTGGCATGGATTTTCTCAGAGAGCATGGTTCAATAATTGACATTCGACGACGTCTAGTCACTTTCGCGACCACAAACGCCACAACAGCTTACGCCGACCCCAGCCACACCCGAGTGTCTCTTCGCGTCGTCGACGACGCTGTCACGTTACCAACCCGGGCAACTGTTGCGGTTCAGGTGGCTTGGGACGGAGTGATGCACGGTGAAGCAGTCATGAAAAGCAATCACTCGCTTCTGCTGTCTCAAGATGTCTGCGTAGCGAGAAGCCTTGTTGACCTTCATGATCATCACTGCGACGTTTTTGTCACGAACTTCAGCTACGAGTACCGGCACCTTTTTCCTGGAACTGTCATCGCCTACGCCGACCAGTCGCCAATGTCACCGAGTGTTTTGCTTCCGAGGCCATCGGCACTGTTGAAGCGCCTTTCCGCAGCGTCGACATCAATCCAACGCTTTCTGAAGCGAACAAGCAGCGTTTTAGCGAGCTGTTTCTGGAGTTCCACACATGCTTTGCACGTTCTTCGAAGATACGTCAAACGCCGATGATGAAACACCGTATCATCACCTACGACGACGCGCATCTCATACGGCAGCAGCCTTATTGTGTTTCGCCAACCGAACGGCACGCGATTCAAACGCAGGTTAACGAAATGCTTCAGGATGGCGTCATACAGCCTTCAAGCAGCCCTTGGTCATCAGCAGTCGTTCTTGTGAAAAAGAAAGATGGCAGGCTTCGCTTTTGTGTCGACTACAGGAAGTTGAACAATGTCACAAAGAAAGACGTGTACCCGTTGCCCAGAGTCGATGATTCTCTGGATAGGCTGCGACGCGCAAATTATTTTTCCTCCGTCAACTTGAAGAGCGGTTATTGGCAAATAGAGATCAATGAACGTGACCGGGAAAAGACCGCTTTTGTAAGGCCGGATGGCCTTTATGAATTCAAAGTGCTTCCTTTCGGCCTATGTTCCGCTCCAGCTACATTACAGCAAATGACGGACACCGTCCTGGCAGACCTCAAGTGGAAAAGCTGTCTCGTCCAGCTCGATGATGTCGTTGTGTTTTCAGAAACGTTTGACGAGCATCTTCGTTGCCTTCGGAATGTGCTCGAAGCCATTAGATCGGCCGATGTCACATTCAAGCCTGAGAAATATCCTTTCGGCTACGAAGAATTAAAGTTTCTTGGTCACGTCGTGAGCGCCGTTGGTGTTCGGCCTGATCCTGACAAAACTGCTGCCGTCACCCCTTTTCCACCTCCAACTGACAAAACAAGACTTCGACAATTTCTGGGTCGCTGCGCGTATTACCGGCGCTTTATTGAAAATTTCTCTAACGTTGCGGATCCACTATTACGCCTCACGCGTGATGACACACCCTTTGTCTGGGCTGACAAACAGCAGACTGCCTTTGCGGAACTACAGCACCGGCTCTCTTCCTTTCCCGTGCTCGGCCACTTCGATGAAAATGCTGACACTGAAGTACGCACTGATGCCAGCAATATTGGTCTTGGAGCTATTTTGGTACAAAGACAAGATGGAATTGAACGGGTCATAGCCTACGGAAGTCGCACACTGTCTCACGCAAAATCTAACTATTCCACACCAGAGAAAGAATGTCTCGCGGTCATTTGGGAAATTACAAAGTTTAGGCCATATCTCTATGGAAGACCATTTAAAGTGGTGACTGACCATAATGCTTTGTGCTGGTGAACCAATCTACGAGACCCTTCAGGACGATTAGCACGATGGAGTCCGCGCCTACAGGAATTCGATGTCACCATCGTGTACAAGTCAGGCAAAAACCACGAAGACGCCGACACGCTAACACGAACACCTTTCAAATCCGCCAGTACTAGCGCCAAAGAGGACGGCGCCTTCGTGGCAACTCTCAGCGGACCAGATCTGATGTCTCATCAACGAAATGACGCTGAGCTAAGAATGATTATAGATCACTTAGAAGGTGGCACCGCGCCCATTCCTCGTCCAATGTCGCGAATGTTGCCATCATTTTGCCTACGAAATGGCGTCTTATACAAAAGAAACGCTGATGCTGGTGGCAGATCTCATCTTCTCTTCGTGCCTGAAGCCCTCCGCGATGACGTCTTATTAGCTTGTCACGACGAGCCAACATCTGGCCATCTGGGCTGCTCAAGAACTATGGATCGGGTGGGACAACTCTACTAGTGGCCTAAAATGTCTGCCTTTGTCAAACGCTACGTGAAAGGATGCCGTGAATGCAAGCGTCGCAAGACACCACATTTAAAGCATGCAGGCTATCTACAACCGATCGATCCACCACGTACACCATTTGGACTAGTGGGGTGGACCTCCTAAGCCCGTTTTCTTTGTCTTCTTCTGGCAACAAATGGATCATTGTCGCAACCGACTACTTGACGCGTTACGCTTAGACGAAGGCGTTGCCACGAGGAACCGCGTTTGAAGTTGCCATTTTTTATGCATCAAATTGAGCTATGGCATGGCGCCCCATCATATGTCATCACTGATCGAGGGATATCTTTCACAGCGAAACTCTTGGATGATATCTTCTGGTTGAGTTACACAACCCATCGAAAGACCACTGCGTATCACCCTCAGAGTAATGGTTTAACAGAAAGGCTAAACAAAACGCTAGCCGACATGATCTTTATGTATGTGGATGTGCAGCACAAAACGTGGGACGACATCCTGCCATACGTAACATTTGCGTATAACACTGCAACGCAGGAATCTACACACTTCACGCCATTCCGGCTTGTTTATGGTCGGGATGTTAGAACTATGTTAGACGCCATGATTCCGTAAGAATACATCGACAAGCTCGACCAATTAGCCCCTGACATTAAGGAGTACATTCAGCGTGCTGAGGGAGCACGTCGACTGGCCCGTGTGCACATCCGAACTCAACAGTACGCAGATGCACGGCGGTACAACATCCATCATCGAGAAGGTTATTATGAACCTGGTGACCAAGTTTGGGTTTGGACACCCATTAGGCAGCGAGGTCTCAGTGAGAAACTCTTGAGGAACTACTTTGGACCTTACAAAGTACTCAGACGTGTGAGCAACGTGAACTACGAAGTGGTTCCAGACGGAGGCTCACCATCATCCCAGCGCTGGTTACCAAGTTCAGAGACTGTACACGTAGTCCGCCTAAAACCTTACTTTACGCGGTGATGCAAATTTTCGTCTTTTGCCAATTAACTCTTCATGTGAACAGTGAATGCCGTTTATTTCCGATTGCCGGGCCCAGGACGCATTTTCTCTTGTGTACTAATTTGTTTATTGATTCTTTATGTTGCCTACTTAGACCCACTGCAGTGCACACTTTTATTTGAGCATTCGGTCGATGCTCTCTTTGGAGGAGGAGTAATGCCCTCTGCTGTTCTATGCCAGTGAACAGTGGGTCAGTTCTGTGCCGGTGAACGAGAAAGACGAAGACGAGCCACCTGTGCCAGCGGAGACGTCCTTCTTTGTCTCTGAGATTTTGACAGTCGCGTCCTTTTGTACGTTCCTTCGAACTTTTAGCGCTTAACAATATGAAGTAAATACATATAAATAAAAATGCTATTGAATTCCCCTTAGGAGTGTTATATAATGTAATGAATATTTGAAAGTGGTCAGTGCGATTGTTTACAGAAGCACATGTCAGAAGCTGAGTGAGTTGTTTTTTATTGCTAAGCATTGCTTGGCAAACTCCGGCGAGTTGGACCATATATATCTATCTATGTATCTAGCTGCCTACGACATTTAGATCGCCTGGCCATTTGGGTAATGGAACCTATACCAAAACCGGTACAGAATAGCACGATAGTATGACGAGCATAAATGACTAGTCATAACATGATAAATCATGACATACGTTATGAATATCAAAATTTAAATGTCATCGTCTTGCTGCTCCTGTGGTGGTATCGTTTACATAACATATCACAAAACTGGTATGGCTTGGCATGACTGCATGGCGAAGACAAGGGTCAAGTCGTTACATGGAAATTATCACTTGTGCTGTAACAAATAACCGGTCCGCAGACATTAGACAGAGATGACCCATTTATTCAGCTTAGAGCCAAAGCTGTCCCATCCTAGAGCATGCATATCTCCACTTCGTCGTCTTCACCATCTGTCGCGCACGCTTCTCGATGCTCACATTCGGTGAATTTTTCAATATATGTGTCATTTAGGTACATGACTACATGCAGTGCCAGATGCGCTCATGGCAGTTTCGCTAGCGTCACATTTACCAAATTTTGTATTAAGCGAAGTGAATGGACGACGAATACAAATGCCCAGCGAAAACTTGTTAGTCATGACATGGAAACCATGTGCGCCATAATTTACATGTGCTTTGCAACGTTGTGCTCAGTCAACTGTAGTCGGAAGCTTCGAGAAGTCAATTTCTTCTGGCAGGGAAATGCTACGCTTTCCTAACAAGAAATGCGATAAAGTTGATGGATGAAGTGAGTTACGTCAGTGTCTGCTATTGATCAATGCTTCAATTTTGCACAGCACAGTTGTAAGGGTTTCCATGCCGATGCTGCTGCGTCCCAAAGGGCATTTCAAGGAGTTTTTTTTGGTTGAGGTAATGAGACGCTCCCACCATCCGCCCAACCATGGAACTCTCTCTTCGATGAACTTCCGCTGTATCCGCGTACTCCCGAAGTGGTGGTAGGGTAGATGCAAATGTTTTAGCGCAGCTGCGGTATGTTTGAGCATTGTCGGAGTATACCATCTAAATAACTCCAAGCCGGGCGACGAAACGGCTGAAGACGAGCAATGTTGCTGCAGCAGTCATGTCTGAGGCTAGTTCTAGATGTACCGTCTGTGTGACTGCACATGAAAAAAGAAGGACGTAGGACGTTGATGAACCACTGTCTAGTTTAACGCATAAGGGCCCAACATAATCGAGCCTGACAATGGCGAATAGACTTGCTTCACTAATTCTCTCGCGAGGTAGAGGAGCCATTGGTGCAGATACTGCTGCTGCCTTCCATCGTTGACAAATCCTGCGTTTTGAAACTATCTTCTTTACTGTCTAATGTCCCCTCAGCACCCAAAAGTGCTCTGGAGGCTTCATAAATGTTGCTTTAACACCTTCGTGGATAGTGCGCACGTGTGCCAATGATACGAATAAGGGTGGTGCGTCTATCATCTGCAAGGAGATTGGGATGACGTATGTCGGGATTAGCACAAATCTAGTTCAGCCATCTGCAGACGCGAAGAAGGCCGTCATTATTCACAAATGAACAAAGGCGAATAATACGAGATGTTGAAAATAATGGCTGACTCTTGCGCAGTGCAAGAACTTCATTGGGAAAGTGTTGTTTTTGAATGGTCTGTAGCCAATAATGCTCTGCCTGTAATAACTCTTCCGCCGTGATAGGTCCGGAAACTGATGGGAGGTGTCGCGAAGCATTACAAACGAAGCGCTTGATTCCTACGGTGACTCGTAGCAGCCTCCTAACAAAATTGTAGTCTTCTACGCGCAAGATGCATTGATGTACGAAAACAGCCGATGGACAAACAGACGTACATGATATAGACGGGCTTCCAAAATCGCTCGATTCCTCCAATGAAATCTCTGTCATTGTGGTGCCATTCCTGGAGTTGCTTGCACCTTCAATTTGTTTCCCCTGGTCAGAGAGCCAAGTTGGGCCGTGTCACCACATATTAGATTCGATATTACTAGGAAGTGATGCTCCACAAGTAATAATGTCTGTGGTATTGTCCGTGCTGCTACAAAGAAACCATTGTGATACATTGATGAATTGTTGTATCTGAGCAACCCAGTGTGCTACAAAGTGTACTAGTTTACTTGATGAACCCCTTGTCTAGTAGAGTGCCACCAGCGTTTCTGTCAAGAAGAACCCTGGAGCGCGTTAAAGAAACTTCACTTTTTTGACGTAGCAGTTTAGCCACGTTGCGATCACGCACGCGAGGAGCTCCAGGTGCAGGAGTGACACCATCTGATTGGAGCAAGTCTACCCTTGCTGATTAACAGGCGTGTGAAGCAGGTACTAGATTCAAATTTATGCGGGCATAGATGCATGTGCCATATGCTCTTGGACTGGCATCAGCGATAATATTGTTACACGACATCGGCAACGAAAGAGCATCATAGACAACGAGACAAAGAAAGCGATCGTGCTCCTGTTGTTGTTGCTGCTGTTCTTTCATCTTGGTTCAGCTGCCTCTGACTCTCGCTGTATATTTTGTAAATAGATTTCATTCATTCCCTTACCCCCGTAACATTTGGTGGAGGTGCTGGGTACAACACAATATAACGGAGCTCCGCAGTGGCCGACGCTTGGATTTTTTCACCATGGCAAACCAGGGACCAGCTCCCGCCGAGGCGACTACAACAACTGTTGTCCTTTCGCAGCTAAAAGACCCTGGCACGTTCTGTGGCACGGATGATGTCGATATCGAAAAATGGTTGCCGTTGTAGGAACGTACAAGTAAGAAATACCGCTAGGATGAAACTCTAATGTTAGCCAATATCCTGTTCTACTTGATAGGAACAGCAAAAGTGTAGTTCCAGAACCACGAAGATGAGATTGGAAGCTGGGATGCGTGCAAAGAAAAGATGTGCGCCCTTTTTGGCAAGTCTGTGGGTAGAAAGGCAGCGACCAAGAAGGAGTTGGCATCTCGTGCGCTAACGTCATCAGAGTCCTACGTGACTTACATACAGGACGTGCTTGCCCTTTGCGGACAACGGTATGGAAGAAACCGAAAAAGTAGCTCACATATTGAAAGGCAATGCAGATGATGCATTCAACCTTCTCATATGCAAGGACTGCAACACGGTCGATGCCATCATCAAGGAAAGCCAGCATTTTGAGGCCGCAAAAAGTCGACGTATCGCCCATAATTTCACTCGTCTACCAAACACAGCTGCAACCTAGTCGTGCGAAGACTGGCCTGCGCTACAGACGCCATTAACTGCAGAGCACGTGACCAAGATCATCAGACGTGAACTTGAAGCTCTGTCTCCTGCGTCCACATGCTCCCATGCCTGTGACTCTAGCCCTCAGATGGTGCTACTGGTACGTGCCATTGTGCGACAAGAGCTTTCCATCACTGGACTGGCCTCCGAGTGCACTACCTCCGAGTGATCGGCTGAGAGGGAGCTGTAGAGCTCCCTCTCAGCCGATCAACCGTCGTCGACCCCCTGTTTCGTATACCCAAAGCCAAAACCTTCCGGCGCGCCCTCGCAATCCAGCCGAGTGGAGGACTGCTGACGATCGCCCGATTTGTTTCAACTGCCACCGTATCGGACACGTGGCCCGCCATTGTAACACTTGGTGGTATTGGCATCAGGACATCTTATGGGTACCCCCATCGGCCAGAGAGGGATAATGGACGCTTTCAAACTTACCGGGAGTCACCTCAGGCCACCAGTGAAGACGTTTCTTCTATGCCGCCATAACGTCGTCGCCCTCCATCTCCGCATGCTCACCCGTACCGTTCACCGCTCTCCCGTCGTCCATTTTCTCGTTCGCCCTAATTTCGCCAACCAACGTCGCCGACTGACCACCTGCCGCTGAAAACTAGATGATGCAGCTCCCGGAGGTGATGCTGCATCGACCACTTGCCCGCGAAATCATCTGACCATGCTGCCGACTTGACGCAACTTTATTGACGTTGAAGTAGATGACACACCCGTTTTTGCACTTGTGGACATAGGGGCTCACATATCAGGGATGAATTCAGAACTTCGTTGCCGCCTTAGGAAAGTTTTAACGCCACCCACAGTGCCACTCATCCAGGTCGCTGTCGGCAAGCACGTTTCCCGTGCTAGGAATGGGCTCCGTGCGTATAAGTGTGGCTGATCGCTCCACGACAGTGCTATTTGCTGCTGCTCGAGAAATGTTGCCATGAACTTATCTTCGGCATGGACTTTTTATCCGCCCACTCTGCCCTTATTGATTGTGGAACCGGCATGCTTCAACTTTATTCACCCTGTTACCATGACGACCCAACACCAGCTCAACCCCGTCTGTGTTCTGCAGATCACATTCGCCTAGCACCTCGAGCCATTACTTACGAGAACCTGAGACCTGTCCCTCCTGTTCCCGATGGTGATTACATGTTGACACCTATTGCTGACGTTCTGCTGGCCAAAAATGTTGCCGCGCCTCACACACTTTTGACAGTCACGGGAAATACAGCATCTCTTTCTATCCTAAACTTCAGCTGGTGCACTCAAGTTATCCCAGATGGTATGACTTTGGCAAAAGTTTTTTCTATAGATGCTGCCGTTTCGGCGTTCGTTGCCGAATCTTTTTCGTCCTCTGCTCGGTTTTCATCCTTGAAGAGCGCAGCGGATGCCACCATCGACAAGATGATCGCTTCGGAGCTTCTTCCAGCACAGACAGCTGACATCTGGCACCTGCAAAATTCTACCGCGACATCTTTGATTTTGATGACTGCCCTTTGGGTCAGACATTCTTTGTAATTCATAGGATTAACACTGGAGACGCCAGCCCCATCAACGACGTCCTCATCGCGTGTATATAGCTGAGCGACAAGTTATCCAGCACGAAGTTGAAGAAATGCTCATAAAAGACATCAAGGAACCTTCCTGCAGTCCATGGGCATCGCCGGTCGTGCTAGTCAAGAAGAAGGATGGCAGCTGGCGCTTCTGCGTGGACTACCGTCACTTAAACAAAGTAACACGTAAGGACGTGTATCCCCTGCCACGGATTGACGATGCTCTCAACTGCCTACATGAGTCTGCCTACTTTTCATCTATCGACTTGCGATCAGGATACTGACAGATTTCTGTCGATCATCGAGACCGTGAGAAAACCGCATTTATCACACCAGATGGACTTTTCCAGTTCAAGGTTATGCCATTCGGATTGTGTAATGCGCCAGCTACATTTAAAAGGACGATGGACTCTCTAGTGCATGAATACAAATGGACCACGTGCCTGGGCTATCTCGATGACATCATCGTATTTTCACCTACATCCGAAAGCCACCTTAGCTGCCTAACGGCTGTTCTTGAGGTTTTCCAGAAAGCAGGACTTCAGCTAAACTCTTCCAAATGTCGCTTTGGCCGTCGGAAAATCATTGTGCTAGGCCACCTAGTCAGTGCTCGAGGTGTGCAACCTGATCCGGACAAAATTCGAGTTGTCAAAGATTTTCCCATACCACGTTCCGCAAAAGATGTACGGAGTTTTATTGGCCTTTGTTCTAACTTTCGACGTTTCATGAAGAATTTTGCTGACATTGCCCGACCGCTTACGGAGCTACTGAAGAAGGACATGCCTTTTTACTGGGGCACTCACCAAGCAACTGCCTTCAGCACCCTTACAACATTACTTACTTCCCCACCCATCTTGGCCCATTTCGACCCGTCAGCCCATACTGAAGTTCGTACCGATGCAAGTGGAGATGGAATTGGTGCTGTTCTCGCCCAGTGCAAACGAGGACAGGATCGCGTCATTGCTTATGACAATCGCCTCCTTTCTCCTTCAGAGAGCAAGTTTTCCATTATAAAGCGTGAGTGCCTCGCACTAGTCTGGGCAGTCGGAAAATTTTCGACCATACTTGTTGGGCCACACCTTTTCGGTAATGACAGATCACCATGCCTTGTGCTGGCTGTCGTCCTCTTAAAGATCAAGCAGGAAGACTTGGCTGTTGGGCCTTGAAACTACAAGAATACTGCTTAGACGGGGCATACAAATCTGGCCTAATGCACCAGGATGTCGACTGTCTATCCCGTCACTCCGTGGACCCACGTGCCCTTTCAGCACATGATTCTGACCCTTGTGTCTTCGCCATGTCGGCTTTCACCGACATACGCAAGGAACAGCTCAGCGATGTCCACTTGTGGTCTGTCATGTAGAGTCTACACTTCGCCATGTAGACCCGTCGCTACACTTGTTCGTTCTACGCGATGGCGTTCTTTACCGACCCTACACCAGCGCCGAAGGACCAGAGCTACTACTCGTAGTTCCTGCGACACTCCGTTCCGCTGTACTTGAACAGCTTCACGACGCCCCAACCGCGGGACATCTCGGGGTGACGCGGACGTACGATCGCGTGCGGCATAGATTCTTCTGGCCAGGCCTTTACCGTTCTGTGTGCCAATGCGTTGCTGCATGTGAGTCCTGCCAGCGCTCCAAACATTCAATCTCGCCACCAGCTGGTCCACTCCAACCAATAGACATACCCACCATTCCCTTCTACCGCGTCGTCCTTGATCTCGTTGGACCATTTCCTACTTCTCTCACTGGAAACAAGTCAATAGCCGTAGCCACTGATTACGCCACAAGATACGCTATCACACGAGCGCCACCGACTAGCTGTGCCACTGACGTCGCGGACTTCTTGCTTCATGACGTATTTCTTCACCATGCCGCTCCTCGAGAGCTGCTGACTGATCGTGGGCGCTCATTTCTTTCAAAAGTAGTAAGTGACATCCTTCGCTCGTGTTCCACGCGTCACAAGCTCACTAGGGCCTATCACCCATAAACAAATGGTCTTACCGAGCGCCTAAATCGAACATAGACTACAATGCTCTCCGTGTACGTTTCCAAAGATCAGCTTGATTGGGATAGTACTTTGCCCTATGTGATATTCGCGTACAATTCGTCACGCCGCGACACCGCTGGCTTCTCCCCCTTCTATTTATTGTTCGGCCGCCATCCAGCGTTACCCTTCGAGACCCTTCTCCCATCAACTACGCGAACGGTTTTAGAGTACGCCCGGGATGCCACTGCTCGGGCTCAAGTGGCCCGCCAAATCGCACGGGAACGTCTACTTGGCTCGCAGCGCTCTCAGAAGGCCCGCTACGATAGCCATCACAGAGTAGTTTCCTACGCTCCAGGTTCATTGGGCCTCCTCTGGACACCATGCCGCCACGTTGGCCTCTCTTCAAAGCTCCTGTCTCGCTACTCGGGGCCTTACAAGGTTTTACGCCGGCTTACCAATGTCACATACGAGATTGCTCCGTTGGACAGTCAGTCATTGTCGTCCGCACCCGCTACTGACGTCGTCCACGTGACCCGCCTCAAACCGTACATAACCGCATATGATCCTACTCTCCTTTAGGCGCCAAGACGGTGCTGCCAACAGTGGGGGATTATATGTTACACGACATCGGCAACGAAAGAGCATCATAGACGACGAAGACGATGAAAGCGACCGTGCTCGTGTTGTTGTTGCTGCTGTTCTTCCATCTTGGCTGCAGCTGCCTCTGACTCTCCCTGTATATTTTGTAAATATATATATTTCATTCATTCCCTTACCCCCGTTACAATATGGAGCACGGCAGTGAATGGCTTGACGTCGTCTCTCAGTAACAGGTATCGTGGGATGCGGACACGCGTTGCACCATTCATCTCTGAGCACCAGCTGTTCTAATTGACTTGCAGTTCAGCAGGCATGATGGCGTCCTATGCAATGTTCCTCTTCAAAAGATCTTGTAATACAATCTTGGGCTTTACGGTAAATGGGCTTAGGTATCACAAGAGTCATAAATTCTGTCCAACGTTTGCTGTGCCACGTGAATGAACGCAGGCTACGCAGATATGAAAGTAGCAGCAATGTTCAGTTGTGAGGTGGAAGCTGTCACCAGAACGCTCTCAAGGAACTTCCAGAATATTCTTCCTGTGACTATCTCCTGCTTTATGTTCAACAGCACATTTATCGCGGAGGAATAGTTCCTTCAAGCTGTCATTATTAGCTCATTTGCGGAGCTCCACGCTGGGCTCCCTGAATATCTGCTGTGTTTCTTCATACAGCTTCAATGCCTTCTTCGTGCTTGGTAGTCCAACTAGAAGGTCGTACACATAGAAGACGTGTTTTAAGAAAGCTACCGTAGTTGGGTACTTCTGCTTACAAGACGATAAGTGGTGTTGAAGTGTAGCGGCCAAAAGGAATACGCTGGATGCGGCTCCGAACGGAACCCTCGTCATTCTCCATGTCGTTGTGGGTGACATGGGCTCTTCCTTAGTCGGCAATCTTTCCAGCCAGAAAAAGCGTCACAGGCACGGAGGAACAAAAGGTAGGAGAAGGCATGCCTAGCCGGCGCAGGCCGTAAAAAATGTGGCAGAAATTACGTCACAGCGGCCATATTCACTGGGCACAATGGCGGCGTTTTGTTATGGTTGATGTAGTGCAGTGCGGCACCTGGTCCAGTGACGGTGTGCGCGTTTTCATGGGCCTCGCACCTAACCGCGGCGTACTGCACGTGTTAGACAGCATTCATTCTTTGTGCCGCATTGTTAGCTACGCGATTTTCATTCGGTGGTGGTTGTAACCAGGTGTCTGATCTACAAACCACAGAACGAGCGTGCGTATACATACTCTTAATTCACAGCGTCCGTCAAAACTGTGTCTATCCCACAGCTTGACTGAAAGTCTAAAAACAAGCGCAAAAGAGGCAAAAAGTGATCTGAAAGAAGCTGCATAAGGTTCGGCGCCTGGTTCGTCGCGCGGAAATGTCTGAAATATCATCTTTATTTTCACAAAGAACACATCAAATAAGAAAAAAGCTTAACGTGAAACTTGCCGTGTTTATCGTAAGCAGCGGCAGTGCAAGAGTACAACAGCCATACGCGGAGATTTCGTCAACCGTATCGCGACAATCAGCGTGTTGAAATCCGTTCCATTAGTTTCGGATAGCACCGGCGCACGTGGCACGCAGGCCACCAGCTTCTTGAGACAGAGAGAGAGAGTTGCGCCTTCTGCTTCGCATTCATATGTCAACAAGAAAGGAGAATTTGCCCAGTCAATAGAGCCGACTTCTGGCTTCATTGTGCTTTCACAAGGAGTGACGTTAGAGCCTCTCGTACCTTTCCTTCCCTCGTGGTAACAGGCCTCGGTCTTAAGGCCGACCGAGAAGCTGCAGACATGCTTTCAATATTGGCAGCGAGAACCGCACGGTGGCAGCTAAAGTTTATTAGGAGTTGGATGAAGTCTGCCCCAAGTTTTATGCCTTCGGAGAGTACATCGTTATTTTTCTAGCAGTCATGGCTGCTCTCGGAAACGGTTAATTTGAATTCGCATTCGACGTTCGGCCAGTCGGTGGTTCTTGCTTCCGGATGGTAACCCTGGCGGTTCGACCATCAGAGGCACATAATAACTTCCATTTTGCTTGGAGATGCCCTGCTTAAATGTAGACATGTGAGGATCACTTTCAATGGTTCAGAAACAGATGGTGTCAAGCCGATTTGCATCGAGACGCCACATGGACGATACGTGATAATTGTCGGTCGTGACAAACAGTGCACTTGTTGCGAACAGGCTGTCGGACTTTCAAGAACTTTGCACCATCCATCCGAAGGTGGTTTCAATTGTGGTTATACTTGCACTGATACGATCAATTTTGCCCCTTGTGACTTGCCAATAGGCGTCCAAGTCTATGAGGAAACT
The DNA here is from genome assembly GCA_013436015.1 of Rhipicephalus annulatus. Taxonomy (NCBI): domain Eukaryota; kingdom Metazoa; phylum Arthropoda; class Arachnida; order Ixodida; family Ixodidae; genus Rhipicephalus; species Rhipicephalus annulatus. The sequence goes on from WOVY01001538.1 coordinate 48,470, forward strand.
GATCTCGTTCGGCGGCCATGTACTCGGTTGAAAGCGGTCAGCAATGTTGTACTTCCGATTGAGAAGTAGATGCGAAATGTTGGAGTCGAGTGGTTGGTTTGTGACAGAGCAAATTTCGGGAATCGTTAACGCTTCTAAGGTAATGAGGGCTGCAGCGCGAGCTCGAATGTGCTAGAAGAAACAGACGAAAGTCGGGGCACGGAAAGTAAAGAGGACAACACGAGCGCTCGTGTTGTCCTCTTTACTTTCCGTGCCCCCACTTTCGTCTGTTTCTTCTAGCACATTCGCGCTCGCGCTGCAGCCCCCATTACCATGAATTCAAACCAAATATCCCAAATTGCCATTCTGCTTCTAAGGTATTCGCTGAATCGTTGAACTAGTTTCGAAGCCGCGCGTTGACACGCTCGGTGCAGAGTCACGTTCGTGACTTGTATCCTTCAAAAGTGACAAAGGAGAGCTCTTCTTTTCCAACAAAGAGCGCTGAAGCATCCTTGCCAGGTCTGCATGAATGTAGGTGCGCTGACTGCGGCTGTCCAGGGATACCCACACGAAGAGTCGGTGGTCTCCTGACTCTGCCCAAATTCTCCGTGTTTGTAACAATACGTGAGTGGACTCTACTGGCTCTGGGTGGCAGTGACAGTTTGCGTGGTTTATGGGGGTGATTGAGAAAAAGCTGGAGATCCTGCGTTGAAGTGTGGATCTTCGGCTGGGCGTGATCACTCGCAGACGATGGTCAGGTGGCATCGCTTACAGGTACCACGCCTAATATTGAATGACTTCCCTGCCATTCGGGCAATGTGATTTCGTGTTCCACAGCGGAAGCAACAATCGGTGTTCTGTAGCCTTGCCGGCTTCTCTTCAGCCGATAGGATGGCATATCATGCAGCGATCATGTGCTCCTTCCTGTGGCAGAGTGGGCACGCCAGTCTAACAGGCAAGGTAGACACCGTTAGGGTGCACGCTGACGGTATAATTTCTGTGCCATACATTTATTCGCATATGTGGGTTTTGGCTTCGTCTTGCGACACACGATGAGACTGTAACCGGCCCTCCTCCTGGATTCACACTTGAATGCGGAGAAATGTTAGTAATTCGTTGGCTAGCTGCGTTCAGTCTTCAGGCATTTCAACAATACTGGAGGCGCACTTTGAATTTTTCGAGTTCTGCCTGTACATGATGATAGTGAGACCCACCGGCAGGCATCGCATTAGGACACGATTTAAGACCACAGTGTACTGGTCCGGCGCAATTCTTAGGCCTTCTAAGGCACTAACGTGTAACTGCGAGCTATCATGCAGCAGACGAAGCCCTCGGACGTCTGACGAGCTTTTCACAGGGCTTAGCGCAAGAAAATTATCAATATGCTCGTACACAAGGAGATCCTGGCGTCCAAAGTGATCTGTGAGGGTCTTGATTGCAACGTCATAATTGTGCTCCGCTAAACGAATGCCTTCGACAGCTCGCTTTGCGTTCGCTCTCCCAGTTAAGTAAGTGAGGAGGTACTTGAATTTTTCGATGCGTAGTAGATCGATATTCTTGTGGGTGGTAGCGTTGAAATGGTCCCGAAAAAACTGCCATCCACAAAGTTTACCATCCAAAGTTGGTATCTGGAGCGTGGAAAATTGAACCGGAAGCTGACAGTGCTCTCTCACCTGCCGTGCTGCTTCGCCGGAGCTTGGAAGTTTTAGGTTGCTTGGCCCGGGTCCAGCGGCTCGTGACTGCATTGTGGCTGCCTTCTCACGTTGCTGTAGCCACAATTTGGCTCGTGACACGAGGTAAAAAATATTTGCGTTGTACTCGTCTGATGTTTTCACTTCATAATGCAGGTTTTTTTCATGCGTCCGTTCAAATGACGTCGTCGAGCCTCGAAAGTGCTGCTTCTTCATTCAAGAAATCCATGTGTACTGTAATCTGGGAGGCATTAGATGATTGATTCATATGTGGAGATTTACGTCCCAAAACCAACATATGATTATGAGAGACGCCGTATTAGAGGGCTCCACAAATTTTGACCACCTGGTGTTCTTTAACATGCACCCAAATTTGAGCACACGGGCCTACAACATTTCCGCCTCCATCGGAAATGCAGCCGCCGCAGCCAGGACTCGAACCTGCGAACTGCGGGTCAGCAGCCGAGTACTTTAGCCACTAGACTACCACGGCGGGGCCTGAAGGCATCAGGATCCGGTTGCTGCAGCAGGTCCGATAATAGTGCTAGGGCTCAGGTGACACCATGTCTGATCGTGCCAAGCTTTTTCCGAAAATGGTCAGTGGTCGCCATGATCAGGACGTTCAGGAAAGTCTCTGAATGGGCGGATCTGGTGTTCCATGTCCCAATTGTAACAAATAACTGATTCGCAGACGTTACACGGAGACGACCCGTTTATTCAGCATAGAGCCAAAGCTGTCCCATCCTAGAGCATGCATATTTCCACTTTGACGTCTTCACCTTCTATCGCGCACGCTTCTCGATGCTCACTTCTGGCGAATTTTTCAACATGTGTGTCATGTAAGAACATGACTACATGCAGTGCCCCTGATGCGCTCGCGGCCGTTTCATTAGCGTCGTGTATACCAATTTTGGTATTAAATGAAGCGAATGGACAACAAATACAAATGCCCAGCGCAAACATGTTAGTCGTGACATGGAAGTCATGTGCGCAATAATTTACATGTGCTTTGTAACGTTGTGCTCATTTTAAAGAGATAGTTCAACATTCCTCTTTCATGCTTCGCATATCATCGATTCCCAGTGTACGTGGGATCTACCATTTTTTGGAGGGGGGGCGCAGATCCTTGAAGCGTCACCCGTTCGTCCCTGTTATTTGTTCTGACCATCAGTGACACACCCGTTTGTGAATACCAGTGGCATGAATGATAAAGAGTGGGGCGAAGCGTTCGTCGATGCGTCTGTGCCTTTATACGTTCGTCCGTCCGTTCGTTTGTACGCCCTCCGTAGGTTCCTGCGTCCGTTTGTCCGTGCGTCAGTCCATCCGCACGTGCGCCCACCCATGCGTGTGTCTATGCGTCCGTTCGTGCGTGTCTGTCTGTCCATCCGTGCGTCCACCCATCACTCTACAGATGGACGGACACGATGTAACCACCAGTAGCATGACTGATGATGAGTAGGGCGAAGATTTCGTGAATACGTCCGTACTTCCGTCCGTGCATCTGTCCATCCGTACGTGCACCCGTTCGTGCGTCCTTGCATCAGTCCAACTGTACGTGGGCTCGTTGAAGTGTCCGTACGTTCGCACGTTCGTCCATGCGTCCGACTCTGCGTGCGTTCATGCGTCCATTAGTTCGTCCTACTGTCCATGTATCTGTCTGTCTGTCTGTCTGTCTGTCTGTTTGTCTGTCTGTCTCTCTGTCTGCCCGTCTCTTTCTCTGTCTGTCCGTCCATATGTGCCTCCATCCGTCTATCTATGAACGGACGCATTGGCGAAAGCACGGATGCATTGACAAGCGCTTCACCCCACTCATCATCATTCATTCCGTGGATATGCTGTGAATTTTATATTATTTATTTCCCTGTTTTCAATGATATATGGTACAGTGCCTCAGTATATTCATTCCCTTCCCTTTGGTTGATGAAGTGCGACAACGACGTAGTGCGTGCACTTGATGGCTGAGTAACCTCCTTACCTAGCACCATTCAAGTGTGTTGTTTCTTGTCGACAGCGTAGTGAGCATATATAAAAGTGATGGCATACAAATTTTGCCAAGTTATCCGGCTAGGATTTACAAGTTTATTGCAACAGTAAATCAATTGGTTGGTTCTCAGCATGGGGTACAAACTAAATGCTACAAACTAAGCATTAAAATTCAATGTTCCCAGATACTGTCCAATAAACCCCCGTTTTTTGTTTTGCGAATGACATGACAGGAGAATTTCCTGAATATAGTCAGTCATTCACTATGGTGCGTAGCCTTTATCACATACTCGAAAGAATTAAATTACTATGTTGATATTCAGCAGCAGTATATGCCACAGATATTCGACCGCCTGCTTCCTGGCGTCGATACGGGTCGTCTGGCTGTATGTCTAAGACATTTGATGACTGACAGATATCGCCTGTATCTCGTCGGTATATTTTATTTTGTCAGAAAGTATTTTACTCTTTTATCGCTCATTATCTGCACACTACTTGTCGCCACAGGTTTCAGCAAGCTGGCGCCATCAATCCACCTCTGTTGTGGGTCTGCTGGACAGTGCGTCTTCGCCCCGTGCAGCCGAGCCGACCAAGTCCATGGTGATCTGGCATGGTCGTCGCGCGCAGGCTCGCTAAAGTTCAGGACGCTAAGGTGACGCTGGCGGCACGGCCACTCCACTAAAGTCCGGGAGCCAGCAGATTCCTATCTAGACGACGGTCTCCAGCGTCACGGAGAACCCTTCGAAAGACGGTGGTCTACCAGTTACACGTCGTCTAAGGAGCTGGAAAGAGCAGAAGCAGCCGCTGGAAGCTCTTAATTTAAACCTCAAGAATGCCCTGTTCGGACCTACGAGCTTGCGGCAGCTCCAGACTATGCGACTTTCGCGAACACAGAGGCTAATGTCATGCGTCCATCAGCAATGCATCGTCGGCAGGCCCCTCAGCTGACCGGCATGTGAAATGCAAGGCTTCGCACGTGGCCTCCAATTCATTCATTCTATCAATTACACGAATATATGTTTTTATTTGCAGCAAATATATTCGCTTCTCAAAACGAAGTAGCACCAAGTTTTTTCGTGTCAAAGCCCTAATATAAAATTAGCGTTTGGTAGTTCACCTGTGTCTATACTGATTTTAGTATAGCATTTAATTTCTTTCATTACGTATTGACTGCCATTGTCAGAGAACCTCACCTTGGAATCTTGTACTCGTATGACGGTTCGCCATTTTAATATGACCACGGGGGGGGGGAGGGCTAGGCAAGGAAATAGGTATATTCAACTGTACAAATTGTTTCAAACTGACTTCACTATAGAATGAATTTCTGGAAGGCTTGGACGAGGAACTACAGTTATTAAATTATCTAGCAAAGCTTTTGAACGCAATAGAGTTAGGAAGCTGGTATCGCAGCGAATCTGGCGTTGTTGCTGGAGTCGTTGGCCGTGAGTGAAAAATTGTTGTCCGTGGCTGAAAAATTTTGAAAGATGTTAATAAAATAAATAATAGAAACTACCGGATCTCAATGACGACCGAACCTGGCCGCACGTGTGGCAAGCCGGGGTTCTGCCATAAATCCACAATTTTTGTTGAGAAAGTTCCGAAAAAGATTTCTACATAAATGTTGTGTAGTTGAAGTAATATCCTTAGCGCATCACGCATTGCGCTGTGTCAAGTGTCAAAAGATGCGAACAGAGCAACGAGTTAGTGTTTTTTAATAGTCCACCTACTCAGTGATCAGAATTGCCCATCCGGAATTGGAAAGACTTCAAAATTGTTCTACAATTTGACGACTCCGAAAGAGAATGGGAATAGAATGGGGACAATGCTTGAATAATCGGAAAGGGAATAGAATCAAGCTCCCTATGTGTGTTATGTAATGGAAATGTAAGTACATCTTTTACCAAAAATATCTCATGCTTTGGTTTAGTTTATTGATTGATTTATAGGTCGGTCGGTCGGTCGGGTCGGGTCGGGTCGGGTCGGGTCGGGTCGGGTGTCGGGTCGGGTGTCGGGTCGGTCGGTCGGTCGGTCGGTCGGTCGGTCGGTCGGTACCAGCAGTTTTAGCGGGTTTTGTTACCCTTTACCCGCAGCCAAACTGATTAGTGTTCTGGAATTGTTCAGTCTTCTTTTGTCGGCATAAACAAACGCAATGTTGTCATTTCTGCAATAACACTTTAAAGATTCAAAAACGTTGAATCATCACAATAGGGAGGTTGTACAGCAAGAGATATGTCACTAAGCTACTAACCCTCAACATTGCTACTGCGTTTTGCGTACTTTTGCAGCTTCTAATATATCTGATATCACCTTTATGGGATGTCCATTCTTAACTCGATAAAACAATCAAGTTGTCTTTTCTGCATTGTAGAAATACAGAAATGGAATTGAACTGTCTGGCCATCCCGGAGTGGGCACGGAATAAGTTTCTTTATTTTCGAGGAATTCAAAACAATGGATATGTGGTAAGTTTTGATGGTCCGGAACAAATTGAAATGAAATTGAGGCGACCAATCCACAACACTTCAAACAGTACGAAGCATTCAAACATATTTTATCATCGGCAGCAGAACCATCCACAACGCGAACAGCTACGAGGAATCGCATGTAGCTATAGAGACGTGATCTACTACTGAAAAGAAATAATTATGGCGTAGTGGGCACTTAACAACTGTGCATGCAACTGACATCCAAGTATACCTTGAGACGTCCAAAATTACGTGCGCAGTCGTTCATTTCCCCATAACGCGGCTGAGGTATGCCCCAAAAGCCGAAACAGAACAGTTCAAAAGGTGATGCGTACGAAGCCCGATTACGCTATCGCGAGCTGTTCTTGAAGTCAAAGCTCAAGTGACCCCCAATTTTTTTTAGGCTTTTGCTGCCTCCTGCTGCGGTAATTTAGATAACGAGCGAATCAGGCCAGTTACGGCAAGGTCTATTTAAACAGTCGCGAAGGCTCGGGCGAAAAGTGGTTAAGAATCTATTGTCAGCAACCTCAGCACGGAGAGTTATAGGAACTGCGATTGAAGCGTGATTATGTGTGGAGAAAACAAAAGTTAACTATGAAAAACCAAATTTCATTCAAAGTCTAAGCAATCTATGAGTTTTAAAAAAGAGATTAATTTTCCCCAACAATATTACATAGGTGTAATGAACAAAGAATTTATGACGGTTTTCAATATTACAAAAGTAATTTTTCCTGCGCCCTCTATCCATGCTATTATTACTCAGAGCAGCCGTTGCGCTACATTGGTACACATGGCAAGGTTCACTCGTAATATTCATCTGCGAAGACACACCCCTCACGTGTTTTAGTGTTCTGTGCCTGCTTCCGGATCTGTTGTGCACAATATCATTAGGTGCGTTTCATCCTTGGTGAATGTCTTCAGTGCAGTTTACAATGGGCAGCGGAACGATGTAAATTACATGTAATGCTTAGTGCTTTCGTTTGTACCTGCGGAAACAAATGGTGTGCTGTGCAAGGATGGAGTACCAAGAAACGGTCGTCGTGATTCATGACTTTTAGATAAGAAAAAGGACAATTGTTCGGAATGTACTGATAGCTAGACCATCAATAATCCATCCATCAATAATCCTGCAGCCCGGTTTCCTTCTTGAGCATGCAGTGACTACTATTCGCGTTATCAGTGAGCAGATTGATGACTTATTTATCATGGTACAATTCGCATGTCTTCACTCGCATACATACCGGCGATTGCCTTAGCGTGAGTTTTAGTGATCAGGGGCCTATGAAAAGTATTTTGAGATGAAATTTCGCGCTAGTACACACAAAATGACGTCAATTGTTTACCAGCTGTTGTGTCATATCCGCTTTTTTTTGTTCTGCTGAAAGTGTTCCCTCCTCAGAGAGAGGACGCTAAGCCCCATAAGCAGCTAATCAGCTGCCATTTTCTGAACGTATGGGCTTCTATAGGGCCTTCACTACCATACTATATATACCTTGGTTACAAGTTCACATGAAGCTGTTAAGGGCCAGCGATATGAAAAGCTGCAAAGCGTTGTCACGGGGTCGTGACGTCAACAAAGAACGGGAGAGTACGTTGGAGATTGAACTGTTTATTTGGGCAAGCCTGTGCCCAGTAAACGGAAAGTCAGATCACAGTAGGTGACTTGGACTGAACGCGGGGAACGGAGCGTCGGCCGTCAATGAAAGGACAAGCGGCGAAGTGTGTCGGCATTTATACTACTTGCCATCAAATATTCTAAAGTTATTCCTGGCAGCGACGTAGGCTCCAGAACAATCGATAATGTTCACAAAGAGAACGTAATCTTAACAAAATAATCTACTGCCATCTCGAAGCTTCTCGAACAGTGCACTGTAGGCGGGCTTTGCGCGAAGAATTATCGACAACGAAACAGCGCAATGAAAAACTTGAGGACAACACGTGGCATTACTCCCCTATGAAAAAGGCATTGTCATGGTGCTTAAGACAAAACTACGAGAAAAAGGCACATGCCACAAAAAACATTTAAAAAGTACAACTAAAATAGCTATAACAAATAAAGCACAATTACAAAGAAACAACAAATAATGCAGTCATTATGTTGCTAAACGCGCATTAAACGGTTTAAGGCTGATGACACGGACGACTTCAGGTCGTGCACGGCGCCGTTGAGAGTTCGTGATGCTGTCGGAGAACACCTTATAGTCGAGTGCGCCGAGACGTCTAACTATCCTGCACGGTCCTAAGTACCGTCGCCGAAGTTTTTTCGTGCAGTTCTCGTTGGCATACGGCCGTTCATGCGCAAACGTGGCCGCCGGGCTGGTATTCCACGTAGCTTCATCGAATATTGCAACGAGGGCTGTCGGACGTCTGCTGATTTTTGACGCGCAGGCGGGCGAGGTGCTGAGCTTCTACGGTGCGCTGGAGGTAGACAGTCATGTGGATGTTTTCTTTATCGCTGACTTTAGACAACACGGCGTAGAGCATCGTCACTGGGATCCTTGCGTACACCAGTTTGCATGGCGTCATCTGCGTCGTTTTGTGGACGGCGGTGTTGTACGTGAAGGTCACGTACGGATGGATTGCATTCCACGGCTTGTGCCTGATGTCGACGTACATGGCCACCATATTGGCGATTGTCTTATTAAGACATACGGAGAGGCTATTGATCTGTGGATGATAGGTGGGGGTCCGGCGGTGACTTGTTTGGCAGTATCTGAGGATTATATGAGTTAGAATCACCGTAAAGGCCGTACCTCTGTCGGTGATCAGGTCCTCTGGAGCTTTGGGACGCAAGACAATGTTCTCGATGAAGAACTTTGCTACCTCGGTGGCATTCCTTTTGGGCAAAGCCCTTGCCTCGACGTAGTGGGTGATGTAGTCAGTAGCTACGAAGATTCATTTGTATCCGGAAATTGATGTCGGCAATGGCATAGTCCATGCCAATTTGCTGAAACGACTGGTGAGGTGGCTCGATATGCTGGAGAAGTCCAGCTGGCCTAGTCGGCGTTGTCTTTCTAAGTTGACAGTCACGACATGTCCTCACGTACCGAGTGACGACGGAGGCAACTCGTGGGTAGTAATAGTTCTTTTGTATTCTCGCTAGAGTAGGAAAATACCGATGTGTCCAGCCATCGGGTCGTCATGTATGGCACCCAAAAATTCTGGACGTAACGCTGAAGGAACTACGAGGAGGTAGTTGGCCTGATGTGGTGAGAAATTGTTCTTGGCGAGGATGCTGTTACTCAAGAAAAACGGCACTAGTCCTCGCTTGAATACCTTTGAAACAACGGCAGCTTTGGCCTCGAGGTATTCCACAAGGTCCTTCATTTCAGGGTCGGCACGCTGTCATTCTGCGAAATCATCGACGTTTACGGTTCCCAGGAAGCAGTCGCCGTTTTCGTTGTCCAGCGGTGGGTCAACGGGGGCGCGAGACAGGAAGTTGGCGTCAGAGTGCCTTCCCTCCGACTTGTAAACGACGGTGATGTCAAATTGCTAAAGCCGCAGAATCCACCATGCAAGGGGACCTGAAGGGTCCTTCAAGTTAGCTAGCCAGCAGAGGGCATGGTGGTCCCTCACGAATTTGAAAAGCCTGCCGTAGAGATAAGGGCTCAATTTCAAAGTAGCCAAGATAATGGCGAGGCACTCCTTTTCTGTTATGGAATAGTTGATATTCGCCTTAGATAGCGTACCGGCTCCCACAATTGATGACACTTTCAAGTACGTTAATCTTCTGTACTTGGACGGCTTGGAGCCTTACACTGCTTGCGTCGGTGTGGATTTCCATGTCGGCGTTTATGCCGAAATGAGCAAGTATGGGTGGTGGGGTTTCCCACTTTAATTTATCGTCGGTATTTGTCAGATTAGTAAGTGGCGCGGCCATGATGGCAAAACTTTTGAAGAAACGCCTGATGTGGTGAGATAGGCGCAGAGGCCGAGAAATCGACGCACGGCCTTTTTGTCGGCTGGTGACGGGAATGCAGCGATGGATGTCTCAAGTGGGTTGGGGCGTACTCCGGACTTGCTTATCACGTGTCCTAAAAACAAGAGTAGCTCGTATGCAAAGTGGCACTTTTCTGGCTTCAGAGTGAGTACGGAGGTTTTGATTGCTCGAAGTACAGCTTTAAGCTGCTGGAGATGGTTGTCGAAGTTTGAGGAAAACACGACGAGATCGTCTAAGTAAGTACAGGAAGCAAGTCTGCCACTTCAATCCAGCGAGCACGGTGTTCATAACACGCTGGAACGTCGCAGGCGCCCAGCAAAGACCAAAGGGCATGACCTTGAACTGGAAGAAGTCGTCCGGTGTTATAAACGCAGTCTTTTCTGGTCTTTCTCGTCTACATCGATCTGCTAATAGCCTGTCTTGAGTTCAATCAATGAAAAGTATTTCGCGTTGTGGAGTCGATCAACGGTGTCGTCTGTCCCAGGGAGAGGGTATACGTCCTTCTTCGTTATGTTGTTGAGTGGGGGATGGTCAACGCAAAAGCGTAGTGTTTCATCCTTTTTCTTCACTAGCACCACAGGTGAGGCCCAAGGACTCTTTTAAGGCTGGATAATGTCATCGCGGAGCATTTCGTCGACTTCTTTCTTTATGGCCTCGCCTTCTCCTAAAGAAACTCTATACGTACTCTAATGGAGTGGCCTGGCATTTTCTTCTATTAAGGTTCGATGTTTCAGATCAGGGGTCATTGAAATTCTACATGACGACGAAAATCAGTTCATGTTTTTCAGGAGACGGTTTTTAAGCTGCTCTTGTTCATGCGTCGGTAGGCTCGAATTAACATCGAAAGCTTGTTGAAGGGCTTCCATCGTTGGAGTACATTCGGCGAAATTGGTGAGGGCGAAAGCATTGCAGGCTTGCAGTATCTTTTCGATGTAGGCAACCGTCGTGCCTTTGTTCACGTGCTTGTACTCGTTGCTGAAGTTCGAGAGCATCACTCTTTGTTCTCTCCTCGCAGCTCAGCTATTCCTCTGGCGACACGAATTTCGCGGTCTGTCGACAGGTGCAGGTTGCTTTCAACGATGCCTTGCATGTCTATTTATTATTGAGTGCCGACGGAACTGCTGATGCTGGAAGGAGGAGGAATGGTGATTTGGTCTTCCAGATCATTCAAGGCGTACCTTGCTGACGACGTGTGCGGCGGCAGAGCTTTATCTGTGGATAGTGTTATGGGCTTTATTCTCAGGTCAATGACGGCACCATGGAGGCTAAGAAGTCCATAACAAGTATGGCATCTCTCGAGCAAAGCTGTAGTATGAAGAAACTTGCGGGGAAAATCTTGGTGTCAAAGGTGACTCTGGCTGTACAGATTCCTGATGGCGTAACTATGTGACCTCCAGCAGTACAAATTTCGACGCCTACCAAGGCTGTCCTAACTTTCTTCAATTTCGCAGCGAACGTCTCACTGATGATGGAATAGTGAGCTGCGGTGTCGACGAGAGCTGTGACGCTGCAGCTGTCAATGAGGACGTTCCTCGCCTTGCTTTGCAGTTGGGTCATGGCGTCGGATCATGGCTACGACAATTTGCACCGCTGCTTCGACATTGCGTCGTCAGGAATTCTGCTGGCCGCGAAGTATCGACGTCGGAGCTGCGTTAAGAAACCGGCACTTTCTTGAAGCTTCGTCGCGTCCTCGTCGTCAGTATCAGCGGTGGCGGTGGAGGAGGTGGATCTTCGGCAGTTTGTCGTACAGCAACCGCACCTCCACCGATTGCTGCCCTTAGTTTTCCTCATACGCTAGGCAAGCGGCCCCGGTTTGGGTCACTGTACTGCCAACGGTGCAATGGCTTGTAACGGCCGGTTGAGGGCGAACGAGACGATGCGAGGAGTGTCACCTCTGCTCCGGCGAGATAGTCGGCGATGTTACGTGGTTTTCCCCCTGCTGTGGACGCGGTGCGTCGATGGCGAAACCACGCAGTCCCAGCTGGTGGTACTGGCAGCGGCGGTACGTGTGCGCGGCTTCACCACAGTTGTAGCACAGTAAGCGGTGATCAGGGGTGTGCCAGACGTGATTCTTCTTTGAAGCGTAGCGCTCGCTGGCCGGCGGGCGGTATGCCATCGGCGGTGGTGGCGGCGGTGCCTGGCAGAAGAACTGCGGAGGGGCAGTGTCCTGACGAAGGCGTGGAGGAGTGTTGCGGCGCACTGTAGTGGGATAGCTCACTGCTTCCGGTTCAGGCTGCAGTGCTTCTCGGATTCCAAGCGACTGCCGAACGTCTTCGCGGACAATGTCGGCGATCGAATTAGCTTGAAGCTGCGTCGAATGCAACTTCTTTCACAACTCCTCCCGCACGATCGCTCGAAATGGTCTCACGCAGGTCGTCGGCACTGAAGGCATCAGCACAGTTGAATGAGGCGCGGTGGTTTTACTAATTTGTGTGCATCTCAAGTCCCTTTTTTATAGTCGTATCCTTGGTAAGAAATTCGCTGACAGTCTTGGGTGGGTTCCCGACAAATCCCGCAAACAGCTCTTACTTGACCCCCCCCCCCCGCAGGAGGAACCGGAGCTTCTTTCCCTCAGCCATGGTGGAGTCGGCATGTTTAAAGAGCCCGGTAATCTCTTCGACGAAGTTAATTACGCTTTCATTAGGGAGTTGCCCTCTTGTATCCTGCAATTTGGCGGCTCTTTCTTTGCGAACGGGGCTCGCGAACGTGCTCAGGATCGTCATCAGAAAAAGTTCCTAGGTTCGTAGCGTGTATTCGTGGTTTTCGAACTACGTCTTTTAAGTATAGAAGCGGCGTAATTTTTCTTCAGCGTCCCAGCTGTTCAAGGTGGCGAATTGGTCGTATATTTAGATCCAGCATTCCTGGTCCTCGCCTGACGATTCATGGAATGTTGGAGGTTTCTTCAGCTGTTGGAGAATAACAGGGGTAGGCTGCACGGGAACGTTCATTGTTGATGCCGGGATCCGGGGCTCTCTGGCTCCTTCAGAAAGGGGCCCATACTCTGGTTGCGTTCCCCTCTGTCTGCGGCTTGTTCACTGCTCAGGGTTGACTTCGGTGTCTTCCTTGCCGCCTGTGCTGGGTTCGCGGCTTAAAGGGGGTGTCCGGAACATTAAAGAAGCAGCACCTCTACCATATATCATGGCGTCGTGACGTCAACGAAGAAGCAGAGAGTACGTTGGAGAGTAAACTGCTTATTTGGGCGAAGCTGTCCTCGGTAAACAGAAAGTCGGATCACGGTAGCAGACTTGCACTAATAACGGTGAACGGAGCGTCGGCCGTCGATCAACTGACAAGTGGTGAAGCGTGTTGGCATTCATACACTTGCCATCGAATATTCTAGTGTTATCGCTTGCGGCAACGTAGGTTCCAGAATAACCTGTAATGTTCACAAAGTGGGCGTAATCTTAACAAAATATTCTACTGCCATCGCGAAGCTTGTCGAACGGTGAACTGTAGGCATGGTTTGCGCTAAGAATTGCTGGCAGTGAAACGGCGCAATAACAAAACTTGAGGACGGCATGTAGAAATAATGACCATGCTATCTATCGTACCCGCGATGAAATATTGAGAGCAACCGTAGCTTTATGGAACAACCATTTATGGGCACTGTGCTGTCGAATGGCACAGCAGACTAAACAGAATACTACGTTTGACTTTGAAAATCTATCTTATTACTTGAACATGAATCCTCAGTGAGACATCTTTAAAAAGTTGTTAATAGCAAACTTCAATGACCTCTTAATAAAAAAAATTGCCCGCAGCTTCCCTCAGGGGAACACTGAGGAGGATGCGGAGCATATAATTGGTTACCGGGGTGTTAAAGTGCGACTTACTTGGGTCGATGGCTAAATTGGTTAACGTGGTTGTGAAACGGGGTGTTAAATTGCGACTTACTTGGGTCGATGGCTAAATTGGTTAACGTGGTTGTAGGAGGGGGTGTTAAATGAGTGAACACGTACACACGTATGCGAAAGGGCGGCGCTGGTCGAAGGGACGTCGATCATTGTGTTTGTGGATTCGTTGGAATTCATTTCACCGCGACCTTGGACGTCGACGCGCCGTACAAACCAACCGACGAGCGGCAACTGAGCGAGCGAGCGCCGACCTTGAGTATATATACAGCGCGACGGCGCATGCGCTGTCAGCTGTCGAATGTTCTCGAAGGAGAAGCGCGCGCGGCACAGATGGTGGGCGACGGCGCGACGGCGCATGCGCGCGCGTCAGCTGTCGAATGTTCGAAAAGCGGTGCGGACGGCGCGGACGGCGCACTACAAGGCGCGAGTATAAGATGCTTCCGCATCTAAAATATTGTCATGAAATACTTCTGGTCCAACGACTACCAGGTTCCATGTGTCACTTTCCGTCCTTTAAGGTCCAAAGGCCATTACTGGAGGCCACGATTTTCAACAAGGTATACACTTGAACAAGAGCCCACTGTGTTCCAGTGTATTTTAATGTACTACCCCACCCCTCTGCATCTTTCGAGTAAAAACAAAACTCAAAAATTGCCCGCAGCTTCCCTCGGAGAACACTGAGGAGGATGCGGAAGCGGTTCCGCCAACAGTTTGGCCGGCGCTGGTCGAAGGGACGTCGATCATTCTGTTTGTGGATTCGTTGGCATTCATTTCACGGCGACTTCGGACGTCGACGCGCCGTACAAACCAACGGACGAGCGGCAACTGAGCGAGCGAGCGCCGACCTTGAGTATATATACAGCGCGACGGCGCATGCGCTGTCAGCTGTCGAATGTTCTCGAAGGAGAAGCGCGCGCGCGGCACAGATGGCGACGGCGTGACGGCGCATGCGCTGTCAGCTGTCGAAAGTTCTCGAAGGAGAAGCGCGCGTGGCACAGATGGTGGGCGACGGCGCGACGGCGCATGCGCGTGCGTCAGCTGTCGAATGTTCGAGAAGCGGTGCGGACGGCGCAGACGGCGCACTACAAGGCGCGAGTATAAGATGCTTCCGCATCTAAAAAGTGCTACTGCGTCTTTGTCTATAATGTTATTGCATGTGGTATGTTATTTTTCTTCGGGAATATATTTGCATGAGATCTTTGCCTGAATACTTTGCTTAAAAATCTGCTGTATTTTGTTTTTGCTAAATTTGCTCATTTTTACTGACACTGTGTTTTTCGTATTTCGATAGTAATTCATAAGGGTTCTCATATGTCGAAGCGCAAGTGTTCTCATGGCGCTAAAAACGTCGAAGCACTCCCGCGGGGGGAAGTACGTAGGAGCTTCTTATAAAGAAACTCATGATTATGATTTCGAATTGCTGCTGTGCAACTTGAAACATGGGGGGGGATGGTGAAGGTGCATAGGCAATGGTGTGTTGATACCCTTTACTGGATAAATGTGAGATGGCTTCTGCGGCTCCCTCAGTTAAGATATTTTGCATCCCTTCAAATGTCTTCCCCCTATTTTGCCGTCTTTTAAATATGAACAGATAAGTAAGACACATCAAGTCTTGGAACATTATATAAGTGATAAATTAAAGCTGCTTTTTATAGATCAACACTTTCACACTACGTGTATCGGTTCCTTTATAGAAACACTCCATATAAAAGTTTATTTTCTTTGTGTCGACCCTGTTTCATTTCACTGAGATATCAGTCAGCTTTACTTTTGCCTCTCAGAAAACAGGAGCGACAGTTTTTTTTAAATTGTCCCGTATTTGCATGTTACACTGCAAATGTCGTCGAAAGACGATAGTTTTGCGTCTAGAGAGTGAACAAAACGTTTATTTCTTGTTCTGCGCAAGAAAAGTCGATGAATGGTATTCTCTAGGCGCTGCGTAAGAGTGCCTTGAGCGTGCAGCGGAGGCGACCGAGCGCATCAATGCACGTCGCACGTGAAACATGATCGCTATCGGGCAATAATCTTGGAAAACAAAACGCGCGCGCCCTTCCTGTCCGTCTCGAAGGTGATCAGGCGTAGGACACAAGGCGACGGGTAGGTGCCACTACCGTGTCGTCTTAGCAAAGCGTTGGAAACACTTGCCTTTTTGTGCAAGCGTTTCATGATCAACGCATTGTTATACACTCTATGATCCTTAGAATTAGGTATGCCTTCTCAAGTTAGAGACGCACATACAAAATATTTACGTGTTGTTATGGTGTCTCAGATATGCACAATTATTGCTGTTTAATGAACAATCGCACAATTGTGAACGCTGAATCTTGAGCAATATTGGTAGGCACTGCGGATGGGGTCGGCTCTTTGGGGTATCATCTGGTGCTGTTTAGGGTACCGTTAAGGATGGACAAATAGACAAATGTACAGACAGACAGTCAGATAGACAGACAGAGAGACCAAAATGTTTGCGTCAAAAGTCTCCCAAAATGTGTATCGTCTTTAAAACAAAATTTTATAGCCAAATTGGGCTATCGGCCAGCGGAAATGAAAAAAGGCAAGAGCGCATTGCGCATGCATTCGAAGTGGCAAAGGAGGGCTCCCATGGCAATCTTCCTCCTCAATCTTTTGTCCTTTACCTCTATTTGATAACCTCAGCAGTGACGTCATGAAAAAATTTTCTGTTCATGATTTATTTCTAGTACGATTCTCATTAACCGCCAGTGGTAAAAGCGGCTCGGCTGCTGCCGGGAACGAATACATGGGACGTATAGCGAATTTACACCCTGTGGTAACTTTGTCAGAATTATCTAAAGCATGTTTTTTAATTGCATGACGTAATGAAAGGAGCTTGAAGGAGACTTGTCACACTTACTCGACAAACCCGGATTGCATGCAATTTATGCAGGCTCAAACTATAAATGTCTGCCTTTGTTTGTAGTATATTTTGTGATCATTCTCCTAAATAAAAAAATAAGATATTGTGGTATGTACTGCGTACATTGTACAGCCCAAATATATTATAATTGCCCTGCGATGATTTCCTGGAAGCGTTACGGGCGAAATTACCTGATAGTTCACAGAATACACCAGTTCAATTTACGACCCTCAAAGAAGTTCTAAAGACAGTCTAGAAAATTTCTTGTTTGCGAAAAGTATCGCCACAGCTACCAAATATCGGACTGTGCTTCGTTTATGCTCCAGGCATAATTGGCTGAAACGGGATGGGTCGGGCCGGGCCTAAACCTTTCAGGCCCAGGCGGGGCACGGGTCATATTTAAAAACAGCCGGCCGGGCTCGTGCGGGCCGGAGCATGAAGTTTTCGGGCTGGGCCAGGCTCGGGCAGACAGTTCGCTAAACAATTTTACTGCTCAGGACCCTAAGCAAATAACACAAAGGTGCACCCTCAACATGTAGAATATCCGAAGACAAGGCTTATTGACTACGCATCTCAAAACGCTTATAAATCAATACTATAAATATTATACTTAAGTCAATATCAACACATACGAATTACCATAGGCAAAAATTCCGCATTATAATGCTTAAATTGTACATACCAAGGAACGGGACAAGACTTAATTGCTTTGAAAAGCAAGTATATTTTATACAATTCAAACATTTATTTGTCGTTTCAACGTAGAACTAATTGGAGACCACATGAGAAGCCTTGCACGTGACATGCCTGTCAGATCAGTATCTTACCGGTGAGGCATTCCTGATGAACGTGTGACGTATGCTCTCGTAGTACAGTTTGTACCGGTCTCGTAAGGGTGTGTAGTCTAGGATGGGCACAGGACTCGGCTCTCGTCTTGGTGGTGAGAATGAGGCTTTATTGTGTTTTAGATTCAGAACATAGGGTAACCTTCTGCTCCTTCCAGCGCCACAGACGACGTGTAAATGGCCGGTGTACCACCATCTGTCAGAGGGCCCCGGTGACGCTAGTGGAAGTCGTCAAGATTGGATGCTGCTGGTACCATCGCTTTGATTGCGGCGGGCGACCAGTGGAATGCCCGTGCCGAGGCGTAACCTTTGGGTCGCGCCATTTCGCCTATGTGGCCTCTATGACCATACTTGCTGCCAGTTATCCGGAGAAAGACGGGATCCTAGACTAGGTTACCTTGGCTGCTAGCGTGGAAGACGCACTTCGCATCAGTCCCACAACCGAGGCGGCATAGTCGTGCCAGCTTCTTCAAACCTGTGGCGACAAGAAATATATCGGTTTGGAGCTTTGAACGAGATACTGATTTTCTGACATATTGCGATATACTAACGGCATACACACAATAACTACGCGCCATCGAATGTACAACGCCCTCGTCATACCCATGTTAAGAAGAAGGCCTAGAATATGTGCAACAGCTGCTGCTGCTCAATAACACCACCTTAGATAAAAATGATGAAGTACAATGCTGAGTATTAAGCGTACCCTTTTAGTCCGTTCTGCGAACCAAGCGACTGCATCACTGAGGCCATAAACTTGTAAAACCTTACCGCGTCATTTTACGAAAGTGTCGAACTATCAATTTTAAAAATACTTACTAGAATATAGCGACAAAGCAAGGCACGGGAACGATGCTTATGCCAGGAGGTTTGTGATCCTTCAAGTGCCCGCACTAAGCCGCTGGAGCACTTCAACAGCCAAAGGGAAGGGAATTAATATACAGAGGCACTGAACCATCCCTAATTGAAAACACAAAGAATTAAAAAGCACTACAAATTAGAGCACCCGTGCAATAAACTGCAAGATAACGCTTACTTCACCAAACAGAACATACTAGCGCTGCTGGTTCTTTTCTGCAGAGCACTTCATTTTTCTCTGACAATATAAATATGCACTAGCTTGCGGTCATTCCTGCAGCTTCCGACATGCGCTTCTTTGAAGAATTTGGATTGACAAGTTTTAAATATTCATTACAGTATTACCTGGCACTCCTAAAGAGAATGCATTATCAATATTTTCAATAGCTTTATTTCTTCATGTTTATAGCCGGTAGCTAGGAATCGCTAACCCAAGACAGTGCTGTGGCATTGAAACGGCGTTCGGGTCTATTCATAAAGTGCCACTTACCCTGGTCTATTCGTCCTCCACGTCACCCTGAGAAGGTAAAGTAGAAATACGTAAGCAAAATTTAAGTAACCTCGCATACTCTAGAGTGCAGCTACATACAAGTGGAATACGTGATGCACCGTAGGACGGCCACAGTACCATATGCAGGTTTGTACCAGAGGACGAGCTTACATAAGCATAATAAAGAACAATAGAACTTGAGGAGTCTTCTACGTGTGCATGAGCATTGACGCAGAATTCGAGGCGTTGACTCCATGGGCTTGTCTGAGCGAGGTGAAACCTGCATGCAGCTCAAGAAAATACGAATAGACAAAGAACTGGTAGAGGACAGATTTAGAAGACATGGTGGTCACATGGCCCACTGCCCAATAATTTGTCGCACTTGCGGGGCAAACCATGCAGTCAGAAATACATTAGGAAAATTGTTCTTCATTACCCTCATTGTTCTTCTTATCTCAACAATCAAAAATGGTGGCGTAACAATGGAAGTTGGCATCCATTTTATGACTCCTGCGACTTCCTCTTTCAATTTTGTTATATGCTTTACATTAATTCATCGGCAACTGACTCGAAGTGATCTTGCATTATCTAGCTTGTTCTCCCCAACTTTTTTCCTAGCACGTTTTCTACTTTAGAACAACAAAAAATAAGGATTTTTCAATTCACCCATTTGAATCTAAATGCCTTGCGATCAATTAGAATTATTCATTGGCACTTTATTCGCAAGATTGAAGCAAAGATTTTTTTACCAAAATGTGCAGAGTATTGGCTTCATGGTGCAGCACCACGAAAATCGACCCAACCATCCGGGTCTTCGGTGCAGAAAAAATCTGAAATTTAAAAGATATAGTGCAGGGATGCGAGCGACCCTATGAAAGCAATGCTTGGACGCTGCAAGCTTACATCTGCGTACTTACTTGGTCTGCCGACTCTTCGAGACATGGTCGTTGTCCAAACTCAATTATTCGAGAAACATGCTCATATGTGTATTTCCGCCCACACTCGAAGGAGAACCTAGATTCTCCTTGATTTCACGAGCCTTCATCCAACAAGCGTGTTGTTACTCTTGCACTCTTAACGGAGATGTGGCCGGCACGCTTGTATACTCGCCTCTCACGCACAGGGGAAGGAGGCAGTTTCAATTTATTCCTCGACCAATATGCAAGCTTTGAGCACGTTTTAAAGACGAGCACGTTGAAAGACGAAAAACGTTTTAAAGACGTTTTAAAGAGCACGTTTTAAAGACGGACCTTCGACGCAAAAATTTTGGTCTGTCTGACTCTCTGTACATTTTTCTGTTTATTCACTTTTAACGGCATTGGGTACTTCAAACGGCTGACCACATCCGCAGCGCCCACCAATGTTGCTCAAGATTCAGCGTTCATACTCGCACAATATTTGCTTTTTAATGGACAGTTGCACATGTCTGGGGCACCACAACAACAAACACGTATATATTCTGATATTCTGCATGTGCGTCTTATACAAGAAAAGGCATTCATAAGCAATTTCAGGGAATGTAGCGCTTATCAAGCTGCGCTGACCATGCAACGCTTGCACGAATAGGCCAGTGTTTCCAATGCTTTGCTAAGAGGAGACTGTGGTGGCACTTACCCGTCGCCTTGCGTTCTACACCTTATCAACTCTGAGACGGGCACGCACAGTCGTCTCAAACCGAACCGTTTTGTTTCCAAAAAAAACTGCCAGGTGGCGTTAATGTCTCACGATCGACGTGACTTTATGCGTTCGATCGCCTGCGCTGCATGCTCGAGGAACTCGGGACGCTGCGCCTCCAGAACACCTTTCACTGATTTTCTTGCGCAGAACATCAAATAAATGTTTTGTTCATTCTCTACAGACGCAAGACTATCGTCTTTCGATGACATTTGTAGATTAATATGCACATACGGGGCCAATTTTTCAACATTGTGTTAATTGTTCGAGCCGAATAGAACGTGTACCGCAGAATTAATCAAAGTAAACTATGGCGCCCCCAAACGCTTCTTTACGGTGCACAAACACTGCTCGTCCTTTCCGAAAAACCACACACATTTGCAGACAACGCGACTACGTTAACGTGTGACGACGTATACGGCGCGATGCGTATGGCACGGCAGTTGGCTTGACCGCACGCGTGCACACTGGAAGGCACGAAGAATTGACATGGTAGCGTGTGTGCGGTGTTACTTCACGTGCACACAGGTAATTTCATGGTGTCAATAATAATACCAGTAATAATTCTTCGGGTTTAACGTAGCAAAACCACCATATAATTATGAGAGACGCTGTAGTGCAAGGCTCTGAAATTTTCACCACCTGGGAATCTTCGACGTGCACCTCGGTTTTGAGGTCACAAATAAACACAAACTTATAGAAATCAAAAACATTCAACACTCTCCAGTGTGAAGGCCATAGCCAGCCGCGGGCATCAGTTTTCGATGGAGGCGAAATGAAATACGCATGTCACTGTGCAATGTCAGTGCACTAAAGAATACCAGTTCAAGATTACTGAAGCCTTACGGCGTCTCTCATACTTATATGGTAGTTTGCGATGTAATACCTGGATATTATTATTCATGTTGAATGTAATATACCGTTCTGCACCTGACCCTTATCAAACTTCACTGAGCTACATCATCATCATCATCATCAGCCTGACTACGTCCACTGCAGGACAAAGGCCTCCCCCATGTTCCGCCAGTTAACCCGGTCCTGTGCTTGCTGTTGCCAATTTATACCCGCAAACTTCTTAATCTCATCTGCCCACCTAACTTTCTGTCTCCCCCTACCCCGCTTCCCTTCTCTGGGAATCCAGTTGGTGACCCTTAATGACCAGCGGTTATCCTGTCTACGTGCTACATGCCCGGCCCATGTCCATTTCCTCTTCTTCATTGCAGCTATGATATCCTTAACTCCCGTTTTTCCCCTAATCCACTCTGCTCTCTTCTTGTCTCTTAAGCTTACACCTACCATTTTTCTTTCCATTGCTCGCTGCGTCGTCCTCGATTTAAGTTGAACCCTCTTTGTAAGTCTTCAGGTTTCTGCTCCATAGCTAAGTACCGGCAAGATACAGCTGTTATATACCTTCTTCTTGAGGGATAGTGGCAGTCTACCTGTCATAATTTGAGAGTGCTTGCCGAATGTGCTCCACCCCATTCTTATTCTTCTAGTTACTTCAATCTCGTGGTTAGGCTCTGCGGTTGTTACCTGCCCCAAGTAAACATATTTTTTTGCAATTTCAAGTGCACTATTACCGATTTCGTAGCGCTGCTCCTTTCCGAGGTTGTTGTACATTACTTTCAATTTCTGCAGATTAATTTTAAGACCCACCTTTCTGCTCTCCTTGTCTAACTCCATAATCATGAGTTGCAATTCATCCCCTGAGTTACTCAGCAATGCAATGTCATCGGCGAAGCGCAGGTTACTAAGGTGTTCTCCATTAACTCTTATTCCTAACTGTTCCCATTCTAGGCTTATGTAAACCTCCTGTAAGCACGCGGTAAATAGCATTGCGGAGATTGTGTCCCCTTGCCTTACACCCTTCTTGATTGGTATTGTGTTGCTTTCTTTATGAAGCACTTTGGTAGCAGATGATCCCCTGCAGATTTCTTCCAGAATGTTTTTATATACTTCATCTACGCCCTGATTCCGCAGTGTCTGCATGACGGCTGATATTTCTACTGAATCAAACGGCTTCTCGTAATCTATAAAGGCTATGTATAGTGGTTGGTTATACTCTGAGCATTTTTCTATTACTTGATTGATAGTATGAATGTGGTCAATTGTTGAGTAGCCTGTTCGAAATCCTGCTTGTTTCTTTGGTTGATTGAGTTCTAATGTTTTCTTTACTCTGTTAGCAATTACCTTTGTAAATAGCTTGTTTACTACAGAGAGCAAGCTGATCGGCCTGTAATTCTTCAAGTCCTTGTCATCTCTTTTCTTATGTATTAAGATGATGTTAGCGTTCTTCCAAGACTCTGGTACCCTTCCCGTCAGGAGACACCTCGTAAACAGGATGGCTAGTTTTTTTAACACAATCTGTCCTCCATCTTTCAGCAGATCTGATGTTACCTGATCCTCGCCAGCAGTTTTGCCTCTTTGCATGCTCTCCAAAGCTTTTCTGACTTCTTCTATCATTACTGGCGGGGTGTCATCTGGGTTACTGCTAGTCCTTATAGTATTAAGGCCGTGGTTCTCGGCTACTGTACAGATCTCTGTAAAACTCCTTCGCTATTTTAACTAACCTATTCATATTGGTAGGTATTTTGCCTTCCTTGTCCCTTAGTACATACATCCGACTTTTGCCTATCCCAAGTTTCCTCTTCACTGCTTTGAGACTTCCTCCGTTTTTCAGAGCGTGTTCAATTCTCTCCATGTTATACCTTCTTACATCGCATACTTTACGTCTATTAATAAACTTCGAAAGCACTGCCAGTTCTATTTTGTCTGTTGTACTTGACACTTTCATGATTTGACGCTTCCGAATTAGGTTCTTCGTTTCCTGGGAAAGCTTGCCAGTGTACTGTCTAACTACCCTGCCTCCAACTTCCACTGGAGACTCCGTAAAGATACTCGTCAGATTATCATTCATTGTATCTACGCTAAGGTTGGTTTTCTCACTAAGAGCCGAGTACCTGTTCTGCAGTGACACTCTGAATTCCTGTACTTTCCCTCTCAGTGCTAGCTCATTGATTGGCTTCTTGCGTATCAGTTTCTGTCGTTCCTTCTTCAAGTCTAGGCAGATTCGAGCCCGTACCATTCTATGGTCACTGCATCTTACCTTGCCAACCACTTCCACATCCTGCACGACTCCTGGGTGTGCGTCATTATAAAGTCTATTTCGTTCTTATTTACGCCATTAGGGCTCCTCCATGTCCACTTGCGGTTTTCTCGTTTTCGGTAGAAGGTTGTCAGAATGCGCAAATTATTGCGTTCTGCGAATTCTACTAGTAGCTCTCCTCTGACGTTTTTAGTGCCGATGCCATAATCTCCTACTGCCTGATCTCCAGCCTGCTTCTTCCCTACCTTTGCATTAAAGTCGCCCATCACTATAGTATACTGTGTTTTTACCTTACTCATTGCCGCTTCCACATCTGCATAGAAGCTTTCAACTGAAGCGTCATCATGGCTGGATGTAGGCGCCAAGCCTGTACCACCTTCATCTTGTATCTTTTATTCAGTTTAATTACAATACCTACCACCCTTTCATTAATGCTATAGTATTCCTTTATGTTGCCAGCTATGTTTCTGTGAATTAGGAGCCCCACTCCCAGTTCTCTTCTATCGGCCAAGCCCGATAGCAAAGGACGTGCCCATGCTGTAGCACCGTATAGGCCTCATCTGTCCTCCTAACCTCACTGAGCCCTATTGTACCCCATTTAACACCCTCTAGCTCCTAGATTAGTACATCTAGACTTCCCTCACTAGATAAGGTTCTAGCGTCAAACGTTGCCAAGTTCAGGTTCCAAAGGCGGCCTGTAGTCCAGAGATTCTTAGCACCATCTACTGCATTGCAGATCTGACCACCGCCATGGTCAGTTCCTTCGCAGCTGTTGGGGACTGAGGGCCGTGAGTTATTTGACGTATGCATGTGGGAGGTAGTGGCCAGATACTGCACCAGGGTGGCCAATCCTTCTCTGGTGAGGGAGTGCGTTCCCGGTGGTGGTTACCGGTGAGGCCGCACCCCAGGCCTCTTAATGCAGTTCCATAAACACGCGGATTTTTTTCCGGTTGGGAACTGCGTGGCACCGGGATTTGAGCCACGGACCTCTTGCATGCGAGGCGGATGCTCTAACCACTACGCCATCGCCGCACCCGGATTGTTATTTCTAAATGTAGGTTTCAGCGGTGTATCAGTCAAGTTTGTGGTTATCTTATTAAAAATGTTTTAATGAAATGAGATTTCTGCTGATTACCCCCTTAATTAAGGGTCTAGAAAGTACGGAGTTGGGCCTCCGATTTCCCTATGTGGTGCTGTTTATTAATATATTAGGCGGACAAAATTTAAATTCATTTGTGAGGTGATGTTACCAAAATAATCTTTTTAGTGATTAGACTTAATTTTGGTCACGAAATAGTTCCGGTACTATTACTCCTGTCCTGACGAAACATGAGGGGCGACAGGTCTACAATTAGGGCTTTGCACTGTATGAGTTAGAAGTTTCCCGTTAGGTTATTAGCAAAGTTAAAAGCAATCGTAAGGGAAAAAAAGAAAAAAAACTTGGTTCAAGACTTTGATCTGACGGGCGTACCTTTCTCCCGAGCAGTGAGCCACCCTCCTCCTCTGAGCGAGCGCGAGGGAAGACGCGGGCGCCACACGTTTATTAGCGGTT
Organism: Rhipicephalus annulatus; assembly: GCA_013436015.1. Lineage (NCBI taxonomy): Eukaryota > Metazoa > Arthropoda > Arachnida > Ixodida > Ixodidae > Rhipicephalus > Rhipicephalus annulatus. The sequence goes on from WOVY01001538.1 coordinate 73,782, forward strand.
CTCGTTACATTCTTTCTAACTCTGTATCTTTCGGTTACCTTAAGCTATTAAAATTATTTTTACACTTAAAAAACCGGACTGTTGTGGTCTAAAAGAAGATATTAGCTATTTTTCAGTGGTGTTTGTAGCTCCTTTCAAAAAATTGTTTTAATGAAATGAGCTTTTTGCTGATTACCTTCTTAATTAGGGGCCTAGAGTGTACGGAATTGGGCCTCCTGGTAGTCTATGGGGTGCGGTTTATTATTATACAAAGCGAACAAAATTTATTTGCGTTTGCGAGGTGATATTACCAATTTAATTTTTTTAGTGATTAGGCTTTTAGGATTAGGCAGAATAACTCTGGAACTATTAAACCTAGCCTAATCAAACTTCGGTAGCGTCAGGTCTACCCTAAGAACTTTCAACCGGATAAGTAAAACGTTTCCCGGTATAATATTAACGAAGCTACAAGCGATCGTAAAAAACACGTGGTCCGACTGTTGTTGTTTTCACAGATTCACACTGTTTTCCGCTCCTAAAATTTAAAATTTTCGTTTGTAATAGCAGTATTTGTAGCGGTTGAACTCCTTGTATCTTCAAGAACAAATAGACACCACTCTGACCCTCCTATACCCAAAATCGCTAAAGTTATAGGTAGATATGTGCAGAGCTCACTTACCCGTGCTGCTGACGCGGCCGCTCCAGGTCACGTTTCACCATTGTCTGTTATATCTCAATATTATTGTGTAAAAACATGGAAAAACGAGCCCTTAGGTGTACACTTCCTTTCTTATTCATTAACGAGGGTCTCGTACTAACGAACTTAGTGCCTTTAGGTTGTATTCGAGGGACTATTGGTCAGCTGCCCACTCGTAACAAGTTCACGTGCTACGTGACGCCAAGCCTGAGCTACATGTAACACCCCAAGACTTCCATGAGATATGAATAGGAACACTTCCTCGCAAACTTAGGCAAGCTTTGTTTGTTCGAGCTATATGGAACCTCACCCGATGTAGTCTAACTATCGGTCATTGGGGTCCCGTTGTGACCACAATAAAACGTTAACATCACCGAACAGAATTAGACCACACACATACATTCACTATGCTATGTATTCGTTTCAATACATCATCGACCGTAAGTGGCTTCACGAAATACGTTATAAGTTTCTATCATTAGCACCAAGATCCATGCCCCATCCTCACTTTGAAGTCTCGGGTGTCCAGTTACTGTATAATGCCAAGATTACGGGTTCCAGATCCTGCATACTCGAGAGGTAGAATGTTCGAGCTCCGACACTTCATACGCCGTGGGTAAGAGTTGTCATTTTCCCACGTAGCTTTGTGGATCCCTGTGTCAACATACAGGTGTTCAACATGGCAAGCACAAATAATTTAAAGTGCTTAACCGCAACTGAATGAAACCTATTACACAATATTTACCGTCATCTCCCGCTTGGTAAAATACTTTTATATCACTTTTTTTCATTCAATAAATAGGATAATGAGTATGCTAACTCTTTAATATTCGCTTCTGAGCGAAGTGCGTCTGTTCAAATTTTAGAAGGACACGGCACACGAGCGATCCACTTCTTCTGTGACAGTCGGCTGCGTGACAATATTTCACGCCTTTTGAACAAAGCGCGCGAGAAATGAAATAAAACCACCTGACGGCGCTCGGTACATGCCCGTACTTCAACCGAAATAGTCTTGAGTGTCGATCTTGTCAAAATGACTGGCCGTGGCTTAAGACATCAGTTTTCAAAGCGCGTCAGCATTTTTGGCGACAAACGTCAAGCGGGCGCCGTCGTCACTGCTAAGTGTTGGATTCGCGGCACGCGCGCGGTCGTTTCGTTCGCGGCATTGTTCAGAGCACTGAAATGTGGTAGCTCAGTTAGGGGTTTTTATGTCATACATTGTTGCTTATCACTAAAACCCTCTAAATTATTAAAGGCCCCTAATTGCCTTTAGAATGCTTCCTGCAACGTAACAAATCGTCCAAGTCTCTAAAGTGAATATCAGAAATGCACCACTATGAATTAGATTTCAATTACTAATTGAACGCAATCTTTGTAAACCGGGCGTAGCAGACACTGGTTCCGGAAAGCTGTAAGAATAGTGCAGCTGATCAGTTCCCACCTCGTTCTGATCATACTGAGTGACGCCAAGGTTTCCGAAATAATACCAAGTCAGGCAAAGTTTTAGTCAGATTTAGTGCAGCTGTATATCGAAGTTTCGTCCACATGATGACCAGGACTAACCTAAACGCGTTACGTCCAACAGTCTCGCTTGGCAGAGCAATGCGATTCCCGCGAAGCTGCTTCCTCACCGGCAATACAGACTGTCTTCCGTATCCATCACTCCATGTAGCACGACCGCCACGCGCTGGCTTTATACAGAATGAAAGAGTGCATGCACAGTTTGGAGCCACGTCCTGCCTGGAGAAATCGAGCAGTTCCGCGCTGTGTGCAGGCAGATAAGCTGGTAGTGGGCCAGTGCATGCTTCTCTTGGGACCGCGCTACAGTGAACTCGCGCAGAGATGTCATCGCAAGTGCGAAAATGTTGTTAAAATACACTGCTTTGTTTTCTTTCAAATACTCTATCTTGCCCCAGGTGACAGCAAACGGTATATCGTTTTTTTATTCAGTCGCGGTTGACCATTTCATAAAAAAATATCCTTAGTTCTCAATACTTTAAATCCCCGAAGTCGTAACGTAACAGAGGGAGCACCAATTTGCTGTGCAAAAAGCTTAAAATTGCTTACTCAATTATTAGGGCGAGATTGTGCAGAAAAAATACAATGCAACTACAGAATATTTTCTATGAGATGCGAGGCCCATGATTGAGTCAAGAGATAGAGAATTCGTAGAGTCAATACTCTAAAAATCAGCTGACGTGGCCACGGCCAGGAAGACGTTGCCTGGCTGATGCTGCCTAGTCGACTGGCGCAAGGACGTGCGGTGGCGACAGCTGCTGTAGAAGTGGCGACAAAGGTGTGTGTGCGGTACCCCGACGGTGTTGCCTGGCTGGTGTCCGAGGCACGAGTCATTTGTTGAGACAGCCGACTTAGATCGCGGCCACGAAATTTCCTGGTTCTCCAGGAACACAAGGCATACCCCGTTGTCGCTCATTCGGCAGCCTTACAGTACCTCTCATTGATGCTAGCTTGTGTTGCTTGATCGATTCTACCTGGCTTCTGGTGACCACTGTTCTGGCAGTCCGACTATTCTTGGTCACGGGATTCGAGTGCGTCGGCGAATTGCAGCTCACCGTGAGGTCACCGCTTATTGCACTAACCGCACATCACGTGGCGCAATCGCTAAATAATGGGTTGGTATCTTTCCTCAAAATAATTACACATACCCACACTCTAGGGGATTGAGCAAGACTGCATGTCGCAACCTTTAATGATAACTTCAGGAATACGTGTTAATAAACAAGAAATATTGGACATCACCATTTCTCGACGTCGTCGTTCTCTTCATTTTGTTACGACGGTACGGTGCATGTGTTTGCACATCTTTTCCTTCACTCTACTTGCCATGGTGGTCAACTGCAGCGTTACGCGTTTCGACTGCTAACCCGAATCGGGGAGTTCGAGTCCCTGGCTGCAGGTGCCGCATTTTCCAGGTATACGTAAAAGGGGCTGAGCACCATGTTCTTAGAATTGGGTGGACGTTTAAGAACCCCAGTTGGTCGAAATTTCCAGCACTGTCGAGTACGGCATCTCTCAAAATCATCGTGCTTTTAAGACGCCACAGCCCATCAGGTATTATAATTGCTTTTCACCACTGACCACACTGTTTTTAGTTGTCCGTTTTCAAATTTTGCGGTAATTCATTACTTGTCATGCCGTCCTTACGGTGGCATAAGAACCTTGCCTATATATTCGTGTATTTAAACAGTTTTTAAATGGCCAAACCTTAGGATTTCTTTATTCTGCCTCATCATCACGATGGATTCACCGACACTGTTATATGCTGCTTCGTCGATGTAGAAATCGAGATAACTTGTACAGATGCGTGCAGAGATACAGTCCACTAACGTTATCGACGTAAGGCTCTCAAGGTTAACTTTACACTGGTGTTATGTCACGAAACCTTTCATTCTGGCAGTGGGGACGATGACAGAAGTGGCTTGCCTAAATCATGGTGTATTTATACTTTTGTCAAGTTGGTGAAAATTTGTTTGTTGTTTTCTAAGTAGCACTCGCTTGTATGTTTGGCTGTAGGGATTGTTCAAGTTGGATGGGGGCTGTTCCAGTGCCCCTTTCGCACCCCCTTGCGGAGCCTCATGCTCACTGGCCTTCTCATTGCTACCAAACCGCATCCAGTGCATTTCATTTTTTTTTCGAGGTTAACTTGTCAATGTCAACTATGAAAGCTACTTTTCAATATGGCTTTTCAAGAAAGTAATGTATGCTTGGCCTGTAACGAATTACTTCGAGTTATCGGCATCGTGAAGTGCATGAAGTGTAATTATTGTTATGATAAAAGGTAAATGCTACCACTGGACTGAGACGATGTTCAAGCCAAAAAGAGATTCGTTAAAAGAATCTTCTAAGTGCCTATTTGCAGCACAGAAATACGACCCAGAGGCAGCGCTGAAAAAATCAAGCCACGAGCTTAACGTGAAAATATCTCTCGTCAGCATTACAACAAAGCCCGAGGGTCGGGGCCCCTTCTTGAGAAGGTTGGGATCATTTCTTCTTCCTTTGTTATGATGACATCTAACGACAGAATTGTCACTGCAATGATGCGACGAGACCTTAAGCAACTCGAGGATTAGGACAAATTTAAGGAATAGGCAGTACCGCACATTTTGCTCAGCTTCGTGCTACTGTTGAGAAGCTAAGAAGGTGGTCCTGGAATTCAGAGAATACCTACCACAAAGAAAGAAAGGAACTAATAAGTAGGGTTATCGAACTGGACAAGCTAATAAAAATACTGGAACTGACACTTAGTCGTATTGGAGCAGTGCATAGGCTTCCTTCAAAAAATGGCAAAGGTGCGAGTTTTATATTGCGTCTCCTGGATCCGTCAGAATGTGGTAACTAACTTTTGAAAAAAAAGAGACCCGAGCAGAAAAATTCTCTGTTCATGACGAGAACTGGTTGTAGGCAACCAAGAAACATCTTTTTGCAACAAAGAAGTGGACGGAACAAAAAATGATTTTGAGTATATGCCTGGCATAAAGACGGCCAACTTTTCCTTAGTGAAATAGTTGGGTGATGTCCTCATTTTATACAACAGGTTGACGACCTCACGGCTTCAGTGTAGTTACACAGTCCGCGGTAAGCGCTCGCCTATTTTTTTCTTCATTTTCCACTGTCGTGGATTTTTTTCTCTACTTCCATGAATGATTATAATCTTTTAAGGATATATTTTTCTCTATGTTGCCTCGAACAATTCCGAACTTGAATATGCAGTCAAGGCAGTACAAATCTACGAGTTTTGTGTTTTACTCAATTAACTGAGTTCTTCTCTTACCGCTACGATGCTTACAGAAGCACAGTTTTTTCACTAAGATGTTTGTCATCCAAAGAGATACATCGGTGACAAGCGGGATGTCATCAGTTATCGTGTTATATTAGTGACGTGTGTTTGGTGGATGCTACTCGAGCACATTATAGCAAAGTCCATATACACCTATTTTCGGGAAAAGATCTTTCCAAACCTGCATAAACTCAGGCAACGCTTTCTACCCTCACAAAGCTAATGAAAACGGTCAACGATTTTTCACGCACTTTGAAATACAAAAAGACACATCTTAGCTGAAAAGGCGAAGCAATGAACGCAATCGCAAGAAATTGGAAAGACATGCGCAGAATAGCAAACACACCGAAACCTGCTCCCCGTTTCTCACACACAAATGACGCACCAAACGTACTCGCAAATACAGATGAACACGAATAAGCGTTTCAGTTGCTACTTCGTTGTGTCTGAAAAGCATGCCCTGTTCGCAAACGGAGGCTGTGCAACGATTGAATTGACCTTTGTGCACCCCGTATCCACAACAGTAATGTTCTAGTGAAAGCCTAATGCCAGCCAGGAAGTATAATCCTCGCAACCGGGAGATAAGGGCGCACGAGAGATCCTCCACTCCCTGCCTCTCCGTGGGCCAAAGTACGTGTGAGAGATGAGAACCGCCGCGTGTTCATTGCGCCATCTTGCTTATCATGCTGAGAACACGATAGTCTCCCCCTCCACTCCCTGGTGTACACGCCAACAGTGGTAAGTGGTAGACATAAATAGCATTCCGTTTGAACGGTGAAGGAGGTACCCCTCAGTGGCTCAGTTGTTAACCGCCTCGCTTTCACGGCGTGAAGGTCCCACGTTCGGTTTCGCGCGCCGGAGTCTTTTTTTCGTGATTTTTTTTTCTTTCCGGCGTTTCTTTATATATATATATATATTGTCATGACCAAGAAAGACACTGGGGCTCCGGTGCACGGATAGCTAGAACAAGGTAGAGGAAGAAGAAGACAGAATAAGGACAGCAGGCCCAGGATCACGCGACATCGTGCGAAGAGAAGCAGCTAACCTCAGTGAGCGTCGTCATCCCGGTAGCAAAGCAAAGCTGCAGCGTAGTATGATGTGAATCCGGACATCATCCGGTAGCCTTAGCGAAGTAGGCGATCGTTCCTGCAGTAGTTGGCGCTTTCTATTGCATGGCCTGTGGGAGGGGATTGGCCACACTCATCACCTTTGGTTCTTTATTAGCGGTAGAATTTCTTTTTGCTGATTTTTCATCATCATCATCATCATCATCATCATCAGCCTGTCTACGTCCACTGCAGGACAAAGGCCTCTCCCATGTTCCGCCAGTTAACCCGGTCCTGTGCTTGCTGTTGCCAATTTATACCCGCAAACTTCTTAATCTCATCTGCCCACCTAACTTTCTGTCTCCCCCTACCCCGCTTCCCTTCTCTGGGAATCCAGTTGGTGACCCTTAATGACCAGCGGTTATCCTGTCTACGTGCTACATGCCCGGCCCATGTCCATTTCCTCTTCTTTATTGCAGCTATGATATCCTTAACTCCCGTTTGTCCCCTAATCCACTCTGCTCTCTTCTTGTCTCTTAAGGTTACACCTACCATTTTTCTTTCCATTGCTCGCTGCGTCGTCCTCAATTTAAGTTGAACCCTCTTTGTGAGTCTCCAGGTTTCTGCTCCGTAGCTAAGTACCGGCAAGATACAGCTGTTATATACCTTCCTCTTGAGGGACAGTGGCAATCTACTTGTCATAATTTGAGAGTGCCTGCCGAATGTGCTCCACCCCATTCTTATTCTTCTGGTTACTTCAATCTCGTGGTTAGGCTCTGCGGTTATTACCTGCCCTAAGTAGACATAGTCTTTCACAACTTCATGTGCACTATTACCTATCGCAAAGCGCTGCTCCTTTCCGAGGTTGTACATTACTTTCGTTTTCTGCAGATTAATTTTAAGACCCACCTTTCTGCTCTCCTTGTCTAACTCCGTAATCATGAGTTGCAATTCGTCCCCTGAGTTACTCAGCAATGCAATGTCATCGGCGAAGCGCAGGTTACTGAGGTACTCTCCATGAACTCTTATCCCTAACTGTTCCCATTCTAGGCTTCTGAAAACGTCCTGTAAGCACGCAGTGAATAGCATTGGGGAGATTGTGTCCCCCTGCCTTACACCCTTCTTTATTGGTATTCTGTTGCTTTTTTATGAAGCACTATGGTAGCAGTTGATCCCCTGTAGATTTCTTCCAGAATGTTTATATATATTTCATCTACGCCCTGATTCCGCAGTGTCTGCATGACGGCTGATATTTCTACTGAATCAAACGCCTTCTCGTAATCTATGAAGGCTATGTATAGTGGTTGGTTATACTCTGAGCATTTTTCTATTACCTGATTGATAGTATGAATGTGGTCAATTGTTGAGTAGCCTGTTTTAAATCCTGCTTGTTCCTTTGGTTGATTGAATTCTAATGTTTTCTTTACTCTGCTAGCAATTACCTTTGTAAATAGCTTGTATACTACAGAGAGCAAGCTGATCGGCCTGTAATTCTTCAAGTTCTTGTAATCTCCTTTCTTATGTATTAAGATGATGTTAGCGTTCTTCCAAGACTCTGGTACTTTTCCCGTCAGGAGACACCTCGTAAATAGAGTGGCTAGTTTTTCTAACACAATCTGTCCTCCATCTTTCAGCAGATCTGATGTTACTTGATCCTCACCAGCAGCTTTGCCTCTGTGCATGCTGTCCAAAGCTTTTCTGACTTCTTCTATCATTACCGGTGGGGTGTCGTCTGGGTTACTGCTAGTTCTTATAGTACTAAGGTCGTGGTTGTCGCGGCTACTGTACAGATCTCTGTAAAACTCCTCCGCTATTTTAACTATCCTATCCATATTGGTAGTTAATTTGCCTTCTTTGTCCCTTAGTGCATACATCCGCCTTTTGCCTATCCCAAGTTTCCTCTTCACTGCTTTGACGCTTCCTCCGTTTTTCAGAGCGTGCTCAATTCTCTCCATGTTATACCTTCTTACATCGCATACTTTACGTCTATTAATCAGCTTCGAAAGCTCTGCCAGTTCTATTTTGTCTGTTGTACTTGACACTTTCATGATTTGACGCTTTTTGATTAGGTTCTTCGTTTCCTGGGAAAGCTTGCCGGTGTCCTGTCTAGCTACCCATGCCTCCAACTTCCACTGCACACTCCGTGATGATACTCGTCAGATTATCATTCATTGTATCTACGCTAAGGTTAGTTTCCTCGCTAAGAGCAGAGTACCTGTTCTGCAGTGACACTCTGAATTCCTGTACTTTCCCTCTCAGTGCTAGCTCATTGATTGGCTTCTTGCGTATCAGTTTCTGTCGTTCCTTCTTCAAGTCTAGGCAGATTCGAGCCCGTACCATTCTATGGTCACTGCATCTTACCTTGCCAACCACTTCCACATCCTGCACGACTCCTGGGTGTGCGGTCATTATAAAGTCTATTTCGTTCTTATTTACGCCATTAGGGCTCCTCCATGTCCACTTGCGGTTTTCTCGTTTTCGGTAGAAGGTATTCAAAATACGCAGATTATTGCGTTCTGCGAACTCTACTAGTAGCTCTCCTCTGGCGTTTCTAGTGCCGATGCCATAATCTCCTACTGCCAGGTCTCCAGCCTGCTTCTTCCCTACCTTTACATTAAAGTCGCCCATTACTATAGTATACTGTGTTTTCACCTTACTCATTGCCGATTCCACGTCTTCATAGAAGCTTTCAACTGAAGCGTCATCATGGCTGGATGTAGGCGCGTAAGCCTGTACTACCTTCATTTTGTATCTTTTATTCAGTTTAATTATAATGCCTACCACCCTTTCATTAATGCTTTAGTAATCCTCTATGTTGCCAGCTATGTTTCTGTGAATTAGGAACCCTACTCCCAGTTCTCTCCTGTCTGCCAAGCCCCGATAGCAAATGACGTGCCCATTCTGTAGCACAGTATAGGCCTCATCTGTCCTCCTAACCTCACTCAGCCCTATTATATCCCATTTAATGCTTTCTACCTCCTCGAATAATACAGCTAGACTTCCCTCACTAGATAACGTTCTAACGTTAAACGTTGCTAAGTTCAAGTTCCATTGGTGGCCTGTCCGTATCCAGAGATTTCTAGCACCCTCTGCTGCTTTGCAGATCTGACCGCCGCCGTGGTCAGTTGCTCCGCAGCTGGTGGGGACTGAGGGCCGTGAGTTAATTGACGAATGCCTACGGGAGGGGGTGGCCAGATACTGCACCAGGGTGGCCAATCCTTCTCTGGTGAGATCATCGGTGCGTACTGGCTTTAAGTCGGTACGATCAGACAGTAGTGGGAATGCTCCATGCATGTCTTCCTTATTGTTGTTCAGCAGCGTTGGTGGCCACCCACCACGGAGCCCAACAAGGGGACGCTACAAGGTTACAAGTGCTGAAACCTGCAGACGCCAGCCGTACAACGCCACTATAACCCAATGCGCCTAGACCAAGGTAGGCTATTTGCACAGGGTTAACCCTAGCCGCCAGGAAGTTTGGAAGTAAACGTAAGAGAGTAGAAGACAGGACAGATAAATAGTAAGAGATAAAGACGAAGATGTAGGGAGAGAGAGATAGGAAAAGGCGACTGCCGATTCCCCTGGGTGGGTCAGCTCAGGGGTGCCGTCTACGTGAAGCCGGGGCCAAAGGGGTGTGTTGCCTCTGCCGGGGGGCCTTAACGGTCCAATCACCCAGCGTCGGCTCAACCCCCAGGATCCCCTTTTCCTCGGACACGGCAAAGCCACGCACGGCTAGGCGTGGGAAGGGAGTCGAAACTCCCCCGTTAGCTCGGGTTCGTGGTGTCGCTACACACCAAACGCCTACTTGTGCAGGCGCCCCTGCGGTAACATTACTAGACATGTAGACAATATTCTTGGTATTCGAGAGTGATTGGATGCAGCTAGTGACTGAAAGGCGGGCAAGTTCATTCTGGTTCATAATAATGTATATGCTACATCACAACTATACAGTAAAACCTCATTAAAGGGAGATGCAAGCCGCAAAAACAAGTTTTTCCAGAATTACATATTTTTCATTTTTATTTGCTTTCACAAGTTTAGTTACTCTATTTTCATGACGAAAAAACTGAAGCCATCAATGCCGGTCTCCGGCCCCAGCCAGGGCTCGCCCTGGTCGGCCAGTCGCCCTGCTGAATCGGTACCACTGGAGTGTTTCTTCAAGAACGGCGTAAGCAGTTTGCCTGTCGCGCTTGTGCCCACTGATGGCGGAACCATTCGGTTGAGTGAAACGGAGGTGTTCCAAGAAGAACTTCGCAACATAAGCGGTAATTTTCTGGACATCTCGGAGGTGAGGCGTTTCGGCAAGACTGGCATACTATGCAGATCTTCAAATATTCAATGCTTAACAGACTTACTGGCCGCCACGAGATTTGCGTTCATTGCTGTTCGCGATTTTATCCCCCCTCATCTTGCTTGCGTGAAGGGCATTGTTCGTGGTGTTCCAACTAACATTAGTCCTGAAGCATTCTTAAAGATGGTCTCTCCGGCTGGCGTGACATCTGTCTACAGATGCACCAGACCTGTAGGTGATACGCGAGTCCCTACTGAAAGCGTCATCGTTACCTTTGCTGGTCTCACACGCCCCTCTGAGCTGAAGGCCTGGCCTTATCTATTCCGTGTAGAGGCATTGACACCGCGCCCACTGCAATGCCGTAACTGCTGGTGATTTGGACATAGCGTTAATGCTTGCAGGTCCTCATTGAGATGTGCAAATTGCGGTGGGGCACATGCCGCATCAAATTGTCAGGAAGACAACTGCAGGTGTTGCCTATGTGATGGAGCACACACAGCCACGGACAATAGCTGCCCTGCTCGAGAACGTGAAACACAAATTCTAGATATAATGGAGAAACGCCGTTGTTCTCGGTCTGAGGCAACTTCCTTCATTAAAGAGCGCGAAGTGAGGTACGCTGCTGCTACGTCACGCCAGTGTGGGTCAATTGAAGCGACGGTCGCTTCCGCAGTGTCGGCAGTGATAGATAAGGCCATGCCGATGATTATGGAACTGCTTTTCAACACCTTTGCTGAAGGTCTGACCGAGATGCTCGCTGCCAGGTTAAACAGCCTTATTCCCTCTTTCGCTGCACACACTGTCACGATCCAGGGTGAAGCTGAACACCTCGACAATGAACAAAATAATCGGCGTCAAGAAGATGTTACCCCTGAAACGCTCGTCAGCACTCAGTCGCCGACCCCTGTGGGGCCCAGTGGGTCGTTTGGTGACATGAGGCTTGGTAATATCACCCATAAACAACGCAATGCTCCATTGTCTCCAACCAATTTGCCAATGTCAAAACCAAAAAAAGTTATTACTGATACCACCAATGAGCAGGACGTTTTCCGTTCTGCAGTAGAGTCAACTATATTAAGTCCATCATAGCGCCTGTAAAAGTTCTTCAGTGGAATTGTCGCTCCGTATCTACCGCTTACATAGGTCTTATTTATCTCATACAGCAAACAAATCCTAATATAATTTTCAAGAGTCTTGGCTTTCAGTAAACCAAATATTTACTCTGAAATATTTTCGAACATTTAGACTGGATCGGCCAGGTAGAGGAGGTGGATTATTGATTCTAATATCTTCAAAAATGTGTCATCATGTTTCTGTAACTTTTGAACATATTTGTCCGGATTGTGAATTGTTAGGAATAGATTGTTTGTTACCTAACTCCAACAGGATTACAGTGATTAATGCGTACTTTCCAAATGGAGTAAGACGCACAGATCACCTAGATTGTGTTATCAAGAATTCTTCGTCAAATTCGATTTTATTGGCTGGGGATTTTAACTCGCATCGCACTTCTTGGGGGCTTAAAACAGATGGCTGTGGCAAAAGATTGTGGAATTGGTTGCAAGATAATAATTTTCGCTGCCATAACTCTGGACAAGTTACCTTTCGACGCGGGATAAGCTCATCAACATTAGACCTAACATTTTCTTGTGGCCAGTTTATGATTTCATCGTGGGAAACGTTTGATAATGGGACGAGTAGTGATCATGTACCAATTACCTATGAAATAATGCTACCACAACTTACCTCTGCTATCCGGCAACAACGGTTCACCAACTATAAAATTTATAAAACTGTTTTAAACTCCTCGCTCTCGTCATTGAGAGGACGCGTCGGACAGCAACGAGCTGCTTCAGTCGTAGCGTGTCTAAGTGACTCTATCCAGCCGGCAGAGTTTTCTGTTAAGTACGGCAGCACACCGTCAAATTCAGCTTGGTGGAATGAAGATTGTACGCTTGCGTATAGGCGAGGTAAGGCTGCTTGGAAACGTTTACGCCACAACCATACTCCGAAAAATTGGGTTGACTATAAATTCCACGCAGCGCTGTCTAAACGTACAGTTGCAATGGCTAAAGATAAACACAATTCTGACTTACATTCGCGTTTATCAAAACCCGATAAAAGATCTGCCCTGTACAGTTTTCTACGGAACAAAAAATCGACGAAGGTACCAGCATATTCGCACTCAGTAGTGCTGTCTCCTAAAGAGACAACATATTTGTTAGAGCGCATCGCGAAAGGACTTGAAGCGCGTTTCGCTTCGTCAAGCTTGAGACCTGTGACATTCAAAAGCGCAACTTCGGACTTTCGGGAAGTCACTATGGCTGAACTGGCAGATGTCATACTAACTGTAAAGCAAGCAGCTCCCGGTCCAGATCAGATTACAAACTCTATGATTAAATTGATATTTATTTCCAATTCCCAGGAGCTTTTTAATATTGTTAACTGCTCCTTACAGCACACATGGATTCCAAGCGCATAGAAAGTTGCTAAAGTTGTGTTGCTGCGAAAAAAACCAAGCCTCAGATATGTCCTAGATAACATTCGGCCAATTTCGCTTACTTCAAATCTAGTTAAAATAATTGAAAGAATTCTTCATAGAAGGCTCAGTGAATTCATCGCTCGTCAGGACATTCTTTCACCAAGGCAAGTAGGAATTAGACAGGGGTGCTCTATATGGTCGGCTCATGTTGATTTGGAAAGCCGAATTCGCCTTGCAAAAGTATCTGGTGAGCTTTCTGCATTAGTCACGTTAGATATCGCAAAAGCCTACGATAGTGTGGAATACAGTACATTAATTTCAAGATTAGTGGACTGTGAAGTTCCCAAGTACATTATATCTTGGGTTCAGGAATTTCTCTTTGAGAGACAATTCTTTTGTTGCCACGAACGAATTACTTCTGCCTAATATAAGCAAACAAGAGGTGTTCCGCAAGGATCAGTCCTGTCACCTCTTTTATTTAATATATTATTATCATCTATTCCCGTTCATAAAAATGTTCCTCTTTATGTCTACGCCGATGATATTGCTTTTTTCTCGTCATCCCGAGATATCAATAGTTTATATCAAATCTTGCAGTCATATTTGAGTGAGCTTGAGGTATGGCTTGGCGGGCTGTCTTTTTCACTTAATGTTAGTAAATGTGCTCTGCTTGTATTTCCTCTATCCGTTCCCGTATTTCTTTCACTGCATTATCGAAATGATCCGATTCCACAAGTAACAGCGCTAAAATATCTTGGTATTGTTTACGTGGACAATTTAAATTGGCAGCAACAAATAGAATCAAACACCCGTAAAGCAGAAAGCGCCGTAGGATTGCTCCGCCGGTTTTGCAATAAGAATTCAGGGATGCGCAGGGATACGTTACTTATGATATACAAACTTTACGTACGCCCAATTCTGGAGTTTGGCTGCGTTCTGTTTTCTGGAAGTGCTGAGTACAAATTAAGACCACTTATATTGCTAGAAAGGCAAGCTCTGCGGCTGTGTCTCGGGCTACCTAGGTGTGTAGCGAATAGCGTGCTTTATTTGGAAGCTAGAATCATTCCACTAGATGCTAGATTTCGACAGCTTACTGTGCAAACATTTTTAAAACTTTACGGTGCACCCCTCTTCTGTTCTCAGACAGTTTTCATCAAACATCCAGTTTCTTTCTTTCAGCGCCCGTGGTCTCGTTATCAAAGACCCCAAGTCATTTTCGTCGAGTCTTTGTTATCAAATATTCACGTTTCCTTCCGGCATTTAACTCCCCAAACCCAATGCTCGGTGCCAGTTGACCTAATTTTCGATGATATTTTTCCAAAAAATTCCAAGTTACTTCCAAAGCATGTTCTGGAGGGCCTCCTTCAAGACCATCTAAGTCATTTTCCTAATTACGTAGTAATTTCGACGGACGCAACGCAAAATCTTCAGAAGGCTGGAGTAGGTATTTTTTCTCATCAGCTTAATTGTTCTTTTGCGCTCCGATTGCCTGACTTCACACCAATTTATCTCGCAGAATTCCTGGCTATTACAATGGCTCTTCAAAAACTAAATTATCAGCAATCAAAAGCTATTATTATTTCCGATGCTTTGTCTGTATGTACACATCTAACGTCCGCAAAGAAGTCTCCTCTTCTCAGGTTATTTTGGTCTCTCGTACCGCATAGCCTATCAGAAGTTCGGTTTATTTGGGTCCCCGGGCATGCTGAAATTGAACTAAATGAAATTGCTGATTCGCTCACTTCGGCATCTTTAAATTTCCCGGTGGTGCTAGTAGCTCCACAGTTTCCTTTTATTACTGCCGAACGATTCAAACGCCTGTTAATCTTAAAAATGAACGAAGCGTCGCTTCTACAATCTGAAGAATTTCGGCACTTGCAATTCACATGGAACACCGCAAAATGCCTTTCCCGTCAATGTGAGGTGACCCTCACAAGCTTGCGCTGTAGAGTTCGTCTGTTAAATTTTTATCTCAACAAATCAGGGTTTTCATTAACTAACCTATGTGTAGTTTGCAATGAACCGGAAACAATAGATCACTTTCTTCTCACATGCCGCCGCTTCGCCTCACTGCGCCGAATAATTCTTGAAAGACCGATTGGTATGCTCGGATTGCCAGTCAATACATCCACCCTATTGTCGTTTGGAGCCAGTCAGTTGGGTGTGGGCCACAGTGCTATTCTGTCAGCGCTACATAAATTAATTCAGGCAACCGGAAGGATACGCTGCTAGTGGTACTGCCAGATATATCCAATTCTTTTTTCCCCTTCCTCATTCTTGTTAATTTGTTTTATATATTATGGTTTATCGTATTCTTCTGCAATTTTTTCACGTTTTTTCAAAGGAACAATGATATTGTTTCTATCTAATTTCTCTTTATTTTTTAGCAAGCGTTATAAAAAATGATCTATCAAGAGGTACAGTGTGGCCAATCCCCCATGTGGGTATGAGCCAAAATCTCCTAGGAGACAAGACAAGACAAGACAAGGCCCAAAATCGGGTGTTGTCTCTTGTTCTCTGTCTCGCTCATCACAATTGCGCAGTCGACGAAGTAGAAGTCTTACGTGTCGGCTTCGTCATCCAGGACAGCCGCAATAAGCGCCGCTTGAGGACGGCGTCAAGGCCTCATCGGCAGCTGTACACCTGCCGCCCCTACCACCACCGTTCGGGGACGGCGACAAGGCCTCCTCGGCGGCTGCAGTACACGTTAGCGGTACCATTTCACAAGGGACGCCGTCCACGCGTCCTTGGCTATGGATTCTGCCGTCAGCGCAAGCCGACAAGTGATTGATTGATTGATTTGTGGGGTTTAACGTCCCAAAACCACTTCTGATTATGAGAGACGCCGTAGTGGAGGGCTCCGGAAATTTTGACCACCTGGGGTTCTTTAACGTGCACTCAAATCTGAGTACACGGGCCTACAACATTTCCGCCTCCATCGGAAATGCAGCCGCCGCAGCCGGGAATCGAACCCGCGACCTGCGGGTCAGCAGCCGAGTACCTTAGCCACTAGACCACCGCGGCGGGGCAAGCCGACAAGTGAACCCTCTGCTGGAAGGAACCGGTACGTGTCTTCGTGGTTCGTCGGCAGTGCGGGCTTCTCCATCCAGGAACGCCGTTCACGCTTCCTTGGCGATGGAGTCAACAACCCGGCTGCCGCTTCAGCTTCCCATCGGACCATCAGTGGACGGTGTTCATGCCTCCTCTGTGGTACCAGGGTATCACCCAATGGACACTATGCTACCACTTTGCGGCCTTAATGTGCACGGGCTCCTGTCCTTTGGCAATGCTGTTCAAGCTTCCCACGGCCTGCATTCCGTGTCTGGTACTCGTCCAACACATGAGCCGCCAAGAAACGCTGTTAATGCTTCCTTGGACGTGCGTGTCACCACCGTGAGTACTACTAGAACCACGTACTTCACGGACGCGAACCAAAGCGGTTCAGAAGCCTCGTGCGACAGTGCCGTGGAGCTGCGGCGTACCATCGCACTTCTCCACGACGAGACTAACAAACTGACAGCGTTGCTCGCCGATCGAGCTCCTACAATGTTGCAAGCATTGTTTGATGTTAACGCAGTGTTGGATGTAGCTGCCTCATACGATTGATGCAAGCACATCACAGCAACGCAAGGAGCTTCGGTCTTCTGTGATCGAGCTCTCACACCAGCTCGACTGCTTCGCGTCGGTGATCTCTGCGTTGCCACCTGCCACCTCACAATCACCAGCCGTGTGCGAACTACCGGAATTCCACGGGGTCCGGAACGACCCCGACAGCTGGGTGGCAACCGTCAACGCGATAGCAATGCGCGAGGCCTGGACAGAATCTCAGAAAGGGACCGTGGCTGCAGACCGTCTTTGGGAAGGTGCAGCGGCGTGGCACCGGTATAAAGGCTTCAACCAGCAGTCCTGGGTGGAGTGGAGCTCAAAGCTCATAGCTGCCTTCGGCCAAACACTCTCCGATCTCCCTTCCACCACCCAGTCTAACCTGACCGGTACTGAGGATGGAGTTCAAGAAGGGTTTCATCTCGAGGCTTCAGCTGAGCACTCCAGTTCACCACATGAGCTTCCAGACTCGTCGCTGGTACCGGACCCAAATTCGTGTCAGCCATCGGCCACCCCGTCCTCTTTCGGGGGGGGGGGGGAATACAGAAGGGCACAGGGTAGCTGGACCCTTCGTCAACGCGCCCAATACTATATATCGAGCTCAAGTGGGGCGGCAGCTCGCTGTCTCGTCGCTGTTCTCCAGTCTGACAACAGGCAACAAGACCACCCTCGAGTCTCAGCAATTGGCATGGCAGCCTGTCCAGAACGCCGACAGCAATGAAGACCAGTGCCCCAAACTGTACCAACGGAATTGCCTGCTAAGCGTGCTGCGACCGCTACGAGATAGGCATGGTCACCGACCAGAGTGTTCGACAGCCCCGCAAGGCGAGTCATCGCGTCCATGAGAGGGACCCCACAGACGCAGCCAATACGATGACAGCTTCATAGAATGTCCTGCCGCAGATGCCAAGACCGGCCGTGAATTATGTTTTCTGCCACACATTCCAGAAGTTGCGTACCCACTCTCGACACCAGCCAAGGCACCTAGCGCGTCTTTTGGGATACACTTTCGGCAACCCTCGTTCGGCGTTTACGTCAGCCGCTGATTTTGTGGCCCATCCGAAGCGCGCTGTCAGGTGCATGTTTAGCTGCTTCCCACAGAGAGTCTTTGCATGGCCGAGACCAACCACAACGATGCAGCCAGTCTCGACCTCCCAATAGAAATGTAACTTAAAAGTGTGGCAGCTTGGGCTAGTTGGTATGGCATGACGATAGTTATTGCGCGAGAACAAAACGACGAACGACACAAAGTCGTGTCCTTCTTGTCTTTGTGTCGTTCGTCGTTTTGTTCTCGCGCAATAACTATCGTCTCCCAATAGACTTGTGGCAGACTCCGGCACCCAGTTCCAGCGAGGTCGAGGCTGACCTCTAAGATGCAGCCAGTATCGACCACCAGATCTACTTCTGGCAGATACCCGGACCAAGTCGCAGCATGTCCGTGAGCGTCAGCCGCAACGGGGCAGCCAGTGCCAGCCATCTGAGTCCACTGCACTTTTTCAAGAGACATCGTGGCGTTCAAAAGAGCGACCGGCTCGAGGCCGCCAGTGCCGTCCAACAGGGACGCTTTCCCCAGACCGTCGCTCCATCTTGCATTGTGGTCCGGAGTGACCACCACGATGCAGCCAAGCCTACCTACCAAAAACTTTGCCGCCAGCTCCGCTCGCGCGCAGTCACGGCCGAGTGTCTTGACCAAGAAAGACACTGGGGCTCCGGCGCGCGGATAGCTATAGCAAGGTAGAGGAAGAAGAAGACAGAATAAGAACAGGAGGCCCAGGATCGGGTGTTGTCCCTTGTTCTCTGTCTCGCTCATCACAATATATATATATATATATATATATATATATATATATATATATATATATATATATATATATATATATATATATATATATATATATATATATATATATATATATATACGGTGCATGACATAGACGCTCACGTCGGTAGCGAAATCTAGCCGACAGTGTCCGTATAATTGCTATCGCAATAACAGAACTCGATGCGGTTTAGTTGAACTTTTCCAAGCCTTCGACCACGTAGTTCACTCTCTTTAGATGAGGATATTCGCACAAGTGGGAATATATCACAATTTAGTATAATAGATCCAAGCATATATGTCCGTGTAAACGCAGTCGTCATCATCATCATCACCAGCCTGACTGCGCCCTATGCAGGACAAAGGCTTTTCCCATGTTTCCTTAGTCAACTCGAACGTGGTGTGAATTAAAATGACTTAAAATGTCGTAGATCCATGAAAACAGTTCAGGTATTAGCGAAGGCATCACTATGCCGTTCTATGCAGATGACTGTCCAATCTACTGCGAGATCAATGACCTGAGGGATAAAGAAAAAGACATCAGGTCTGCACGGAAGTCACAGTACAGCCACAGCAAAAGCTAGAAGAGCGGCTTGTCAGGGCATTTATCAAAACGCTCATCGGTAACTATTGCAAGGACACTAGCTTGATGCTCACTGGGGCATTATTAATGAAATTTTCGGTATTACACCGGCATTAGCTATGCTATTTTTCGTCATTCTTCTGAGAATCATTGTATCCGCTTGACTCTTGCGAAGAATTCCGGGCCAATTGTTCATGCAGTGGCTAAAGACGATGAGGCATAATGTCTGAAGTGGGTATGTGCCACAGTTAATAAGTGAACGAGAAAAAGCTTTTGTAATGGGTTTGAGAATCGCGTGGCTACTGGTTACGCTATTGGCATTGTGCGACAACAGGCTGTTCTTTCGCTGTTTTAAAACTTTTTATAAGTTGTAATAACACAATTGCTTTCCCGACATCAAGCCTGCCTAAGGCAAGTTTGCAAGCTAACCACAAGCAAAGGCATAGCTCAGCGGTAGAATACTGGGCTGGCACCAAGCGGACCCGTGTTTTGAGCCCCACTGTGTCTTTGGTGCTAGTTTTTTTTTTACCAATTTCGTGCGATGTGGTTACGGACACCGTTGGCGGTGGCCGATAACTTCGCCTCACCCGAGTTGTAATCTCATAACAGCTTACGCTGTAAAAGTGCTTAGCGAGATCTGTTTGAGGTAGGGGGTGAGTAGGTGGTTTCGAATTGGGAAGAAAGGTGCTCACCACAAAATCTATCTCAAAGGCGGACACTGAAGCAGTGGTGGCGCCTGGATGCGATATAAGCGTAGTGTCCGATGTCTTCAGGGTATAAAACAAAATAATACATGAAGAGGATTATAAATATTTCGTTAATTCTGAAATTCTCTCTAAATTTGATACGCTTAAATACTTATGAGTAACTATTGCTACAAACCTAAGCTAGAAAGCGCATATTGCTCAGTAAAACGGAATCATTTTCGTTGGTACCAAGTAAGCTGTAATAAAGGAGATTATTTTTATCTTAATTGTAACCCCCTGCTTACACGCCTTTTGGCAAAGCAGGGTAGCTCTGAATAAAGTGAATAAATCAACATTGCTGCCAAAATTAAACATTAGTTTCTGCGTAGAAAGTTGCAGCAGACATCCCTACCTGGCATGATAGCCGCGTTTCTAACCTATGTTAGGCCAACGTGGCAATATGAAAACACTTCATAGGATGTGTTTCAAGTAGCTCTCATAAATGAACTCGAAAAGGTTCAAAGGGGTGTGAGGTTTATACTTTTTAAATATTCATCGACTCACTCCGTCACAGTGATGCTCGAACTGCATAAGCTACCACTGTTACTACTACGACGCCCATAGTTAGAAGACTAAAATTGCAATGTTTATTTTACAAGCACCAATTTATTATTGATGTTTCCCCGTACGAAACGCGTCATCAAAAACGAACTTTTAAAGAAGGTTTCATGTTCATTGCGCCTCAACCAGATTTTCACGCATATGCATTCTCATTCCCACCTCGAGCAACAAATAAAACAAGCCCTGTTGACACAGTTGTGGAATGCACCTCTGCAGAAACCTTCAAGCTTCGCACAGTAGCGACATTACACAACCAGAGTGTTAAGGCTTATGCTAGCTTACTCTTGAGCATACTATAAAATGTTTTTTTATATTTTTTCTTTTGGTATTTTTTTAAACCGACATCATGAACAACTCATTTTGTTGAAGTACTGATTGGTTGTTACATCGCACTGATGACCTAACATTGTTTTTACATTCGCTTCATATTTTGATACTGTGAAGCTGTGAGTGTACCTATATTTTTGTTGGACATTGTATAGGTGTTGTTTTTGGTTAACTCCCACTTCGATGATTGTTGTTGTCGCCTTATAACACAATCTGTAAGCAAAAGTAGTCTGAATAAAAAAAACAATTACTCTCCGTCCACTCCAGAAACCAGGTCACTCGAAGCCCTTCATTTAAGGCCAAGCATACTTCCTTCTCTTTGGAAGCTATATGAAAAAGTTACTTTCAGAACTAACATTATGTAGTAAACTTCAAAAATAAACAAATGCATCGGCGGCGGAGTGGCAGCAATAAAAGCAACGAGCATGAGAATTATAAATTTTCTGCAAAGCGGGCAGTTGCATCAACAAAAGTCACACCAAAACTTGACTACACCCTTCCCAAGCAAAAAAAAATACTTTTGATCTTGATCTGTGTGGCGTTGCAGCAAGATCATGGCAGCGTCGGTTATTCCGTATACCGATGATTCCGCAGAGCCAAGGATGCGTTAGCCTGAGACCCGTGAAAACACTAAAAACACAAAAATTCAAAAAGATGGTATACCATCATCACTGCTGCCAGATCAGTTGCGCTTTGCCACAAAACCGAGACATTGACAAAATTATGATTTAGTGTTAACTGACGAAGAGTATTTAAAATGTTTGCTAGATTTTAGTGTCCCAAAACTACGACATAATTATTAGAAAATATGATGAAGGAGCTCCCAAAATAAGGACCGATTGAGGTTCCTTTTACTGCAGATAAATCCAAAAAAGGGGGCTCAAGCATTTTCTCCTCCATTGAAGTTGTGGCCGTCATTGCTGTTACTCGAGCCGACGCCCTTCGAGACAGCAGTAGAGCTCTATAGCCACTAGAACGCCGTGGCGAGTAGAGTGAAGAAAAAGACGTGCAAATACGAGCAGCGTATAGAGTGGTTAGTAAAATAAAAAGGAGAATGATGACGACGAAGAGTGGCGAGGTCCGATATTTCTTGATCTATAATACGTATTAGTAAGATTTATTGAAGGTTACGGAACGCAGGCTTGCCCACTCCACCAGAGACGGTATGTGGCATAATTTTGAAGAAATAAACCAACGAGCTGATTCGCGATTCAGCCACATGGTGTCCTGTTGGTCCACTGAACAGTGCGTGCCCTCGTGGTGCGCTGTCATTGGCCCGCGCGCTTGAATCTCGTGAGCAAGAACACTACGCACAGAAGCAAGTAGCATCGACCACCCAACACCAGCTAGCTTGGATGAGAGCCACTAGAATACAGCACAAGCCGCGACAACGGGGTATGCCTTGCGTTCCGAGAGCACCAGGAACATGTGGCCGTGATCGAAGGCGGCTGTGTCCCGGAATGCCGGGTCCCTGGGACAACAGCCAGGCAACCCCGCGTGGGTACCGTGCACGCGTCTTCGCCGGCAACTTCACCGCAGATGTCGCCACCCTCACGCCCTCGAGGTTCCCGTCCACTGGGCAGAACCGGCCAAGCAGCATCTTCGTGCCGTGGCAACGTCGACTGATGGTGAGAACACTGACTTAGCGATTTTTTTTATTTTTTCTCAAACGTAGGCCTCGCATCTAATAAAAACAATTGTGTAGTCGCATTGTTTTTTTTTTGCGCAAGCTTCACTGTATAATTGAATAAGCAACTTTATCTTTTTCCCACAGCAAATTCGCCCATCTCTCTGGGACGTTACGTTTTTGTGTGTTTCACGTAATGAGAAACAAATATATTTTTATCAAATGGTCAACCGCTAATGAATGAAACCAAAGACATACAGTTTGTTGTAACCTGGGGCAAGTTAGGGTACTTAAAAACAGAGCAGTGTAAGTAAGTCCACCGTATAGTGTCGAACGAAAACAATTCCACGCTTGCGATGATGTCTCGGCGTGTTCCCAAGCAACCGGATTCACAGTTGCACTGCTCCGCTACCAGCCCGCATGCCTGCACACTGCGCATGCGCTCCTTCGTTCTGCGTAAAGTCGGCGCGTGCTGGTGGCGCCAGACGGACTTGTGGAGACAGAAGAAGGTGAGCACTGCCGATGAGGAAGCCGCTTAGCGGGAATCGTGGTGCGCGGCTAAGCGAGACTGCTGGATTCGACGCGTTTAAGTTGGTCCATCTCATCGTACGGCCGAAACGGCGCGATGCGACTGCGCTAAACCTGACTACAACTTCACCTCACTTGGCATTATGACGAAGAACTTGTTGTCACTTAGTACAACTATTTCGTAAAACTTAGCGTCACTTGGTCACCAGCTAGTAAACGGTCAGCTCACGATGGTTAGAGCTTTGTGGCACTAGTGCCAGCTACGCCCAGCCTTTTTAAAGATGGATTTATTAGTAATTCAATTAAAATACATATTGCTTCATTGTGGATATTCACTTAGAGGCATGGGCTGTTTATTACGTTGTAAAAGGCATTCCAAAACGGTCAGTTTGTACAAATACTATATGGTAAATGTAGATTTGGCTCTTTCAACAATTTTGATGGCTTCAATGAAAATCCACAAAATATGGCATGAAACCACTTAACTGCACTACCGAATTCCGGTGCTCTGAATCATGCCTCGAGCAAAACGATTACGCGCGTGTTCACGCTCACTTGACGTGTGTGGCCAAAAATGCTGATGCGCTGTGTAAACTGGTGTGTAGAGCCGCGGCCAATCATTTTGCAAGGTCCACAATCAAGACCCTTCCGCTCGAAGTACGGGTGTGAACCGAGCGCAGTCACGTGGTTTTCTTGAATTTTTCTGACGTTCTATTCAAAGGGCGGAAAACACTGCCACGCAGCCGTCTGTCAATTAGGAACTGGATGGTTAGTGTCCCAGTTTTTTCTACATTGTAACGACACGCATTTGGTCCTAGAGTGAATGTTAAATATTTCACATTTTTATTCATTCTTCATTCTGTTCTTCATGTTCTTCTTTTTTTTCGTATCTTGACTTATGCTGTTGAAACATTGCATGTTTTTTGTTTATAGGCAAGTGCTTGTGGTTGAGTGTTATATCGTTTGCTTGATCTTTTTTTTTAGTACTAGACCTGTTAAGCTTTGTAGTTCTTTATTACCTGTTTTTGTAATGTGCACTTTTTCTTGTTGGCTTCTTTTACTGATCCATGTAACCACCAGTTTTCCGCTTTTTCATTATGTTGTGTTAAAAATGTAACCCACTCCCCTCTGTAATGCCCTCGGGCGCTGAGGCTCCTGAATTATACAAAATAAATAAATAAATCTTATTTGTTATTCTGGTCAAGTGTGGTATGAAAACACTATAACGAATGGCAGATCACGGTAAGTGTTATGTAGTTAGTTTCTGTCAGTTGCAGTTAAGCACTTTTATTTGTTGGTCCTTGTTACGTGAAAGACCCTGTATGAGGACACAGGGATCAATGGAGCTACGTGGAAAAATAACAACTCTTACCCATAACGTAGGAAAAGTCGGAGCTCAACATTTAACCTCTCGAGTATGCGGGGTCAAGAACCCGGAACTTCGGCAACATGCAGGAACTAGACACCGGAGCGTTCCCAATGAGTATAGTGCACGAACCTTGGAGCACCCAATAAGAACTGATAAGGTATTATACGGAGCCACTTATTGTTGATTGATGATTGAAGAGGATACATATGGTTGTCAATGTGGGCTTGTAATCGAATCCTGTTCGGTAAGGTTACGGTCTGATCGCGGTCGCAACGAGACCCCAATGACGCACAGTTATAATGCGTCGGATGAGGTTTAATATATATGGCTCGAATAGAATGCGCTCAAGCACGCCAACGTTCCCGAGTAATGTTTCAATTTATTATCTCATGGATTTTTTTAGTGTTCCATCTAATTGAATCATAGATATGTGGGTATTAACGTCCCAAACCGTCATATGATTATGAGAAACGCAGTAGTGCGAACTCCAGAAATTTTGACCACCTGAGGTTTTTTAACGTGCATCTAAATAAGAGCACGTGGGCCTACAGCATTTTCGCCTCTAGCGAAAATGCAGCTGCTGCAGCCGGGATTCAATCCCGCGACCTGCGGGTTCACAGACGAGTACGTTAGCCACTAGACCACCGCGGCGGGCAGTGTTCCATCCAGCTTAGTGAAGTTGGATAAGGTTATGGGCAAGATCGGCCGATAGGATTTAATAATAATAATAACATCAGGGTTGTACATTCTAAACTACCATATTGTCACGTTCCATTTCCCAAGTTTTGGTTATCGTCCCAAAACACCACACAATTCTCAGCGCGAACCGCGCCTTCAGTTTTCGAGAAGGTTCCGGACTGCAGTAGATCATTTCGATAAGATCACGCCCACTGTGCGAACGGTACAGATTGTTCTGGAACCTTCGCCACCGCCAGCGACAACGCTAGAACATTCGACGGCAAGAGTATAAATGCCGACGTGCTTCGCCGCTTGTCGGTTGTTGATCGAAGGTCGACGCTCCGTTCGCCGCTATCAGTCCGAGACTGCTATCTGTGCAAGACTGCTGCTGTAATTGGACTTTCCGTTTACCGGGCACAGGTTCGCCCAAATAAACAGTTAAATCCCAACACTAAGTCTCCTGTCTTCGGCCACGTCAAGACCACGGGACAATATGATGATGATGAAAGGCACCGGTTTTTTTGACCATCCGGTATTCTTTAACGTGCACTGACATTGTGCAGTCACATGCGTATTTCATTTCGCCTCCATTGAAATGCGACGACGGCTGCCGGCGAAAAGAGTTTTGAATGTTTTCGGTTTCAATAAGCTTGTTTTTATTCGTGGCCTTAAAACCAAGCTACACGTCGAAGATTCCAAGCTGGTCAAAGTTTTCGGAGCCCTGCACTACCGCATCTCTTATAATCATATGATTGTTTTGGGATGCTAAACCCCCAGACCTATTGGTATTATAATTGGTACTCCGAAACCAGATTTGTTACGTAAAAAAACACCGCACACACGCTACTATATCATGCCTTCAGGCGCTGTATTGTGCAGGCGAGCGGTCGAGTCACCTGCCATGCCATACGCACCGCACTGTACCCATTATCGCACGTTTACGTCGTCGCGTTGTCTGGGTTAGAATGATTTTTGCGTTTCGGGAAGGACGAATAGAGCTCGTCCACCCCAAAGAAGTGTTTGGAGGCGCCGTAGCTTATTTTGATTAATTCAGTGGTGCACGTTCTATTTGACTTGAACGGAAAACATAAAGACAAACATAAATAATTGGCCCTGTATCTGCATATTTCCCTGCAAATATCATCAGAAGACTGGCGTCTGGAGAGAGTGGACAAAACGTTTATTTGGTGTTCTGTGCGAGAAAATCGGTGAATTGTATTCTGGAGGCGCAGTGTTAGAGTGTTTCACTTTATGCAGTGAAGGCGAATGAGCGCATCGAGGCACGATAGACACGAGCGCTATCAGGTAGTCATCTTCGAAAAGAATGAAGGCGTGGCTCGGAGGCGATAAGGTGTAGTACGCAAAGCGACTGGCTGGTGCCACCACCGTGCCGTCTTAGCAAAGTGATAAAACACTTGCCTTTTTGTGCACAGCATTGCATTGTCGGTGCTGTAGGATAAACACTGCGGTTCTTAGAATTACTTATGTATGCTTTCTCTAGTATAAAGCCGCACATACCAAATACTGATGCCTTGTTATGATGCCTCATATATGCGCAATAATTGCTTTTTAATTGACAATGCAGAAATATGAACGCTGAATCTTGGGCAATATTGGTGGGTGCTGCGGATAGTGTTGGTCGTTTTGGGTATCGTTTGGGGCCGTTCAGTATATCGTTATTAATTTATTTATTTATTTATTTATTTATTTATTCAGATTATTGTCTATCCCCTGACGGGACTATTACAGGAGTGGTGTCAAATTGTACATAGTTAAAACAAGCAATACACAGACTAAAAATACATGTTGCAAGCACTTGAAATTTGAAGCGAATATCTCAAACATAGTGCGAAATTCGCCGTATGGATAGGCAAAAAATTTTTATGAATATAAACAGCAGATGAAATGCTGGGGCAAGCAAAAAACAAATACAAAACAAAATTGTACAGAGAGAGTTAAAACTTGTGACATCATCGATTCAGAAAATCACGGCAAAATAAAAGACAGCACACATTTACTCGCTCGACTAACAAATTCGTCAACTGTCGGCTGTGTCAACACGGTGGGGTGCAGGGCATTTCGAACGCGTATGGCTCGCGGAAAAAAAAGAGTGGCCAAAAACATTGTTCTGGAAGGGATACTCATCAAGTGTGTGACAATGTTCATTTCGTGTTTGGCGCTTACTGTTAACCTTAACATAATTAGCCGGATTTATTTTCAAAGAGTTGTGTAGCACCATATACAAAAATGTCAGGCTATGAAGCTTGGCACGGCTCGCCAGGGTGGGCAGATCCGCTCTTATCAAAAGAGCAGTAGGTGAGTCTGTACGCCTATAACGGTAATAGATAAAACGGACTGCTTTACGTTGTATTTTTTCAAGCGCGGCTACAAGTTTGTTTGTGAAGGAAACCAGGCCACACTCGCATATTCGAGGATTGGGCGGATAAGCATGGTATACGCTAAAGGTTTTGTTTGGGGTGTCGAATGACGAAGGGTTCGCTTAAGAAAAAATAACCTGCCGAGTGCCTTTTTTGTAATATGTTCGACATGCGCAGTCCAATTTAAGTCGGACGATATCAAGATGCCTAGATATTTGCAGGCAGCGACGTTGCGAAGTGGGACATTTCCCAGCGAATACGAAAAATTTGCCCTCGCTTTTTTCTTTGTAATTGACATGGCGACAATTTTTTCAGTATTTATTTCCATTTGCTACTCTCGACACTAATTTCGACCTTCTTTAGCGAATCATCAAGTTTTAAATGATCCTGGTAGCTGTCTAATCGCTGGTATAGGATACAATCATCTGCGAACAATCTGATTTTTACATCGGCTACGTCTGCAACGTCATTAATAAAAAGAAGAAACAACATGTGGCCTAAAACAGAACCCTGGGGCACTCCCAATAATACTGGAACCGTGTCAGACACATGTGCACCATATTGAACAAATTGGTAGCGGTCGGTCAAATGGTGTTCGATCCACTTGGTCATAGGTCCGTTTCCCAGTATACCGGTTGGATTTTGGATCAGTTTGGGATGGGAAACGTGGTCAAAAGCTTTTGACAAATCTAAAAAGACTACGTTAATCTGCGATTGATCATTAATGCTATTGGTAAGGTCATGCAAGGTCTCAACCAGCTGTATGACAGTAGATAGTCCGCGACGAAAATCATGTTGATTGGAATGGAGAATAGCATTTTTTTGCCACGTATTCGGTAAGAGACTTTAGTATAACGTGCTCAAGCATTTTGCAGGAAGTACACGTAATAGAAATTGGTCTGTAATTAGATGGACAAGACGAGTCACCACTTTTGGGAATGGGAAGAATTTTTGCAATTTTCCACTTCCGATGGAACCTGGCAATCCTTAAGCGATTTCGAAAATATAAGAAAAAGGTATTTACACACAGATTCAGTGTAACGCTTTATAAACGCATTGGGAATCCCGTCGGGTCCACTACCTTTCTTCCCATCAATGTTCAATAAGGGTGATAGCAAACCCGGCTCAGACAGTTGAGGCAAGCTTAAAGCACTTAAGTTTTTACCCCGAAACAGAAGCGACGTATGTTTAACATTGTCAGCTGTAAAGACAGACTGGAAGTAAGTGTTAAATGAATTAGCTTTCATTAATTCCTGCTCGCTGAAATGACAGCAGGGAGGTTGTTTTTTGAACCAAGATATTGCCAGATTTTCTGGGGTCATTCTTTTATAAACTTACTTAGTGTTGTGCTGCAGAAGTTCTCTTTGGCACAACGGATTTTTACCCTCAATGACCGGGACAAGCAAGCTATTTTTTCTTGGAACCCATGTATAGACTCTGCTTGATTTGTTAGATTTTCTTAGTCTTTTTATTTTACGTTTAGTATGAAAGATGTCACGTGTGATCCAAGGGTTCTGTTTTTTTGTGACTTTAGCAACCTGCGGAACAAAGTTGGTCATACAATGAGTAATAATAGCTTTAAATTTAGCCCAAATTGCGTCAATCACCAAAGACTCATCAGCACACATATTGAGAAAGTCGTCAAATTCATGCTCTAAGTAGGTCATAACTGCAGCGTCATCAGCTTTGTGATACGCCGGGACATACTTAACCAGCCCTCGCATGCGAGCGGGGCATTTTACAGGCAGGCTGCATGAAACCATTTTGTGACCAGATAACCTCTCCAGGGTTTCCGTTAAGATATCCGTGTATGGGAAATCATTACTGACAAAGATGAGATCTAGTAAAGAACTAGATTCCCGTTGTTCACGGGTTGGCGTGGCAACAAGTTGTGTGAGAATAAATGACAATAGGTAATCGCTTAAAAGGTCATTCCTAGCTGTTCCTGTACTCAGACGTTCCCAATTCACATCAGGCAGATTTAACTCACCAGCTAAGATAACAGCGCCACTGGTCACATGGTTGTGTATGTAGTCATATAAAAATTCCAGACAAGCCAATTGCGCTTGTGGGTGTCTGTATACCGCACCGATAGATATAGTGACACCATTTAGGGAAACCCTACCAGACCGCTTCGACGTCCGGAACATCTGGCATGACTGAAAAACTTATTCCTTGTCGTAAAAGAATGACTACGCCCCTACCTCTGTGCTCTTTATCTTTGCGAACAATCACGTAGTTAGGCGGAACAATTTCTCGGTCCAATATTTCTTTGTGCAGCCAAATTTCTGAGATAGTGACGATGTCTGGTTGATCGGCCATCAAAATGGCCTCAAACTGGTCGGCTTTGTTCACAAGACTTCGCGCATTAACGTTAGTTAACGTCAGTTGTGTCGGCTTCTGGTGACCGGACCCTCCGGAAGCATACGCTTTTCGTTTTTTGACAAACCAACAAGATCACCGCGATTGTTGTCCCAGCCGTAGAGTTTCCCAATAATGCTCACTCTATCAAGAACCACCATCAGCTTTTCACCTTTGTCTCGATTTTCTTTAGTTCTATCCCAGAGTTTCTTCCCAAGGTCTCGCATTGTACGGGAGAAGTCGTCACTAATTGAGTAACCTGAACCTTTCAGTTTAGAGCAGTTTTTGAATATTTTCGTTTAGTCCTGGTAATTCGAGAATTTCAAAATAATAGGTCTTATCTTATTACCATCTTCAGTGGACTGTTTTCCTAGGCGGTGAATCTCTTCTATATCCCCGGTATTTACTTTTAGTATGCCCTCAAATATTTCCCTCGATACTACACGTTGCAATGTTATTGGGGACTCGTTAGGCTGTTTCTTTACGCCATAAATGAAGAGGTTAGACCTACGGCTCCTGTTTTCCAGTTCATCAAGTGTTTTTGTAACGGCTTGAAGATTGTCCTCTAGACTTGCTTTTTTTTACGCACTCTGAAACCTGTTTTCAAAACCACTAATCTACAGCGCACAAATAGACAAGCAGACCGACAGACCAAAACTGTTGCGTCGAAGAACCCCAAGAA
This sequence comes from Rhipicephalus annulatus, assembly GCA_013436015.1. Lineage (NCBI taxonomy): Eukaryota > Metazoa > Arthropoda > Arachnida > Ixodida > Ixodidae > Rhipicephalus > Rhipicephalus annulatus. Next base: position 104,334 of record WOVY01001538.1, read on the forward strand.
AGGTATCGTCTTTGAAACGTGCTGAAAGCTTAGTCGAGCATTGAATTGAAGCGGCAGCCTTACCTGTGCGTGAGAGACGTGTAGACATATGCTGACCACAGCTCCATTCAGAGCAAGGAGGATTAGAATTATTGCTGGAGTGGAAGCTCCCGCAATGCCTAGCCAGCAGAAGTCAAGCCAGGTTTTGCCGCTGCCAAGATAGCAAAAATATGCTCTTTTCTGGTAGTGCACACCTAAAGATCAAGTGGCTTTATTAGTTTATTTAAAATCTACGTTAGTTCTACATTAAAAGATAGTTGTTCCCGACAAAATAACCCACAGAAACGAGTATGGGTCACTGAATCTTTAAATAACTTTGTCTTCATTTAGAGGCTCACTAAGGAAAACTAGTAACCCTAAGGCGAACTTGGAGCACTACGTGACCCGAAAATATTTCAAAACTTCCCTCGTTGGGCGTGCCAGGGAAACGCTCCATTACTATTCGCCGAACGGTGATACTTTATCATGTCTCTAGTAAGATGGCCACCACAGCCGCTACCTTGCCAGATGCAGGGCTTCACTCCTAGGCAATGATTTCTTTCCTCGCCAGCAATTTTTTCAACCCTCTTGGTTCAGAGAGAGAAATAAAGTAAAAACGCATTCTTGGCTAAAGTATCTTGAAGTCGAGCGGGATTTGAGTTCTGTTCGTAGTGTGGGCGGTGATACAACTAGTAGCAATTTCTGAAGATAATTGCATTCGGTCGACGACCGCGTCTTGAAGTATCGGTAGAGGACATAAGAACACAGATGAAAGCATGCAGTGACCAAGAAAATTTTCACGGGGCTGGCTTGTCCCTGCGCTTTATGTTTTACATTTAATGAATATTTTCTGCACCGAAGAGTTGAAAGGTGAGGGGAATTTCAGTAATGCTGCGCAGTGAAGCACATTTTTGGAAAAAATAGTTTTCTTGTATCTTTCGAATAAAGCACTCTTGTATATTTTTTTTGGTCTCATGCACGTCAACTAAAATTAGCCAATAAATTATTTCTTATTTTCATCTATAAAACGTGATAAGCGAAGGATTGGAGAGAGCTAGCAAGATACCGCAAGATCACTGCGCCTCACTTGCGTAAGAAATACTGTAAAAGAATATAACAAGACGAAAAGTGGCAATCCCATGGGTGATAAAATAGATTCCAACTTCAAATATGTTCAGTCACAAATTTTGAATGATAAGCGCAATAGCGATGCTAATTTATTGCTCACTGCATGGTTTGTCCAGAGTGTACTATAAATTTGTTGACAGTGCGCTATGCGGTCTCGGCTAAATCGTTCCACTCTCGGTTTTTCATCCATTCGCCTTTTCTTGCGCTGCACGCAAGTTTCACCTCGCTCACACGAACCCGTTCACTCGCCGCCTCCAACGCAGCGTCAATGCGCGTGCATACGTATAAGACTCCTGTGTTGCTTTGTACTTCTTTATTATGCTCTTGTAAGCTCCTCCTCTGGTACATACCTGTACTCGGTACTGGGACCATCCTACGCTGCACCACGTATGTCCACTTGTTGGTAGCTGCACACTGGCGTACGTGATGGCTTTTATTTTGCTTCCATCTTCGTGTTTTACTTTCTCTGTGTGGTGGAGGACGAAAAAATAACTGGCATCTCTTCAATAGACGTCAAAGCTTTTTCGCTAGTGCTACCTAGCTCCTGGAAAGTAATATGAAGTCATTACCGTTAATTAAAACAAATTTTAGTTCATTCTATTCAGGATCATTAGATAATGTTGTAATGAATAATTTAAACTTGTCAATGAGGTCCTTTATAGAAGCATTCGTCGGAAGCGCAGTGAATTACCAAAAGCCTGCAGAGCCTAGTGGTAACGCCAGGGAGTATTGAAGGGCTCTGCAGAAAGGAACCAACCGCGCGAGTATGTTCGGCTTGGTGAAGTAAGAGTGAGCTCGCTGTCTACTGCATAGGTACTTTTGCCCGTTTGAGTCCATTTGAGGCGAATGGTGGCGCGAGCGGCGAGCATTGTCCAAGCCGCATCTCTGCTACGTAAAGGTAGCATATCAATTAAGTAACTCTAATGTGCTGAAATGCAGGCAATGTTACCTAGCCATCAGTGACACCGCTGCAAGTGCCTGTTCGGTAGCCCATGCACTGCACCGCCACAAGCCCGCCAGTCTGCACACTGCACACTACTACTCGGTCGCACCACATGTGACGTCACTGGAAACTGCGCATGCGCTCTTTCATTCTGTGTAAAGCCGGCGCATGGAGGCAGCAGAAGGCGTCAGATGGAATTTCAGAGTCCGAATAAGGTCTGCACTGGCGCTGCCAAGTGACACTGTGGCACTCGATTTGTTTAGAACAGGCCACGTTGTAACATGACCGAATTGATGAGCTCAGACTGCTGGACTCGACTATAGAACTTTGCATACCTTCGTATAACTTCGCGTCACTTCGTATGACTAGGACCAGCTACGAACCGATCAGCTCCGCTCTGCCTTAAGCCTTACACCACTAGATCCAGCTGCACTCGACTTCTTAATGAGCAAGTTAACTAAAGCACATGATGCAATATTTCTTTTACTGGTCAGTTTAGAGCGTTGCGTGTCTTTTCACGTTGTAGAAGTCATTGCGAAAGAACCGATTGAATGTTTCTGGAAATGTACTACATGCTAAGTGTCAATTTTTTCAGCCTCTAAAGAAAGCCCCCAAATATCACACAAGATCAGGTGACTGCACAATCGTATTAATGCGCTCTAAACCATGTCTTGAGTGCGACAAATAAGTGCGCTGCCGCCAACCTATCACTTACGAAGGTTGGCAGCACTCGTTTCGCGTGTGTCGCCAAAAAATACTGACGCGCTGTTATAATCGGTGCCTAGAGAGCACCGGCTCCTCATTCCGCAGAGTTCGACACGCACGACTATTTCGCGGTTGATAGCGCTGCACTACGGGAGTTCTTGAGTGCCGTCTCGCAGTTTGAATTTATGTTTCGCGTGCGTTTCTCATAGGGTGAAAAAAATTGCAACGACGCTTCATCTACAGTGCCCTAAACAATTGAATCAATCTTACCGAAATTTTCTATACACGGTGAAGAAACGCACTAAGCCGTAAGAGAATATAAAAATATTCATATAGATGCTCGTATTAGATGGGAAGCAGCTTTTTGAATATCTTGGGTAAGGCTGTCCCGTCATCCGCACCGGATCCCTTCGCCGCAGGTGTTGGAGCGGTGCCAAGTAGCTCACGCCCTCCTAGCAGTGCGCGGTTACGTCTCTCTCCCTTGCCTGCATCGTGCTCCCCACGTGTCAGCTCTCACTCGCTTCACCCTCTCCACTGCTCGCAACGCTCTAGCTCACAGCTCACGTGGGCATCATCTCACCCATGCCACCTCTCTGCATTTGTTGGCGTGAAGCCAAAAGCCGGTGGGTGCGCGCCTCGAGAATCTGGCGGCAGCGCCAATGTAGACGGAGCGCCGCTGCTTGCTGTGCGATCGCGCTGACGGGCAGGACATCGTCGGGGCATGCTTCCCGCTAGTGTGCGCGTACATTTCCCTGCTGTCACTGGCGTTGCGAAGGTTAGCGAAGGCGATCACGTTCTCGAATGACGACGTCATCACCGACGAGGTGCGAGCTATGGAAGCCGTACGAAAGCGATTGCAGTGAAGACCAGCGACACCAACGAGGTGCGAGTCAAGAACACCAATCACGTTCGAGAATACAGACGGCACGCGGGTAACTCAGACCAGACGCGAGCCAAGGAAGCCAAGTGCAAGCGTCTTCAAGGCGTCCCGCCACCCGTGTCTTTACGTTTCAAACAAACTCGAGTACTCGAATAAACCGTGCACCGAGTTTCCTGTTCTTCCAGCACCCGCGCCGACGCCCATTTCAACTGAGTCAATGCCATGCGCACTGCTTTTGCTTCACATTCCATCAAGGTTCCCTTCAAGGGGATGGTCCATAGTTCATTTACATTATACCACTTTACGTCCTAAAAGACTCACTTCGCCGCGCGGGTCTAGTGGCTAAGGTACTCGGCTGCTGACCCGCAGATCACAGGGTCAATCGCCGGCTGCGGCAGCTGCATTTCCGGTGGAGGCAGAAATGTTGTTGGCCCGTGTGCTCAGATTTGGGTGCACGTTAAACAACCCCAGGTAGTCGAAATCTTCGGAGTCCTCTAATACGGCGTCTCTCATAATCATATTGTGGTTTTGGGACGTTAAACCCCACATATTGATCAATCAATCCTTGAAAGACCCCTCAAGGGGGTTTTACATAAGGGTTGGGTTACAATACATTCAAGTGATTATTGAAAATGGGTTAAGTGAAAATTGGTTACAATGTCCGAGAGGTTTGATGCAACAGTGGTGGCTGCAGTGTTGTGGGAAAGGCTGCTTGGATCTGTTCCTGCGCGGCGAAAAAATGAAGACGAAAATCAGATGCTGCCAACACGTGGGCGTGACGACTGTTTTCCATGTCCGCCGCGACAAACGTATGCGGGTAAGGCGATCGAACCAATGTGGATGGCTGAGGTAACTGATTGAAAATATTGTCGCTAACTTGGTAATGATAGGTATAATGAAGCTTTGGTCTCTCGAGCGATTTTGTATTTTTTTCATGCATGGAAGCGTCATGAAGGTTGCGCCTCAGGAATCCTAATGTTTGATCTGCAATGTTAGAAATGATAGGGCATAAGTTCCCTCCCAATTATAAAAACTAGATAAGGGCCTCGAAGCTCACCCAAGAAATTGAGTTGACAGAACAAATGAATTTAAAAGAGTGTGAGGAGGTTACGGATTTGCATTTACGAAGATTTTGTCATCAGCAACTATTTTCACCAGTGTAGCACGTGGTAGAGATGAGTTCATGGAGCTTGTTAGTTGAGCGGGTTATTTATTCTATAAATGACGCAGTGTGCAATTCTGATGTTAGCTAATACTGTTGAAGGCAAATTATTATTACAAATTAAGCAGCAGTGTTCCCAAGGGGGAACTTACTGGCTGACCTGAGTTTACTGGGAGTTTATCCTATTAATAGGAACGGTTTGAAAGAGCTTTTTTCAGGAATGTAATAATCGTTTCAATAATATTGTAATATGTGTTTGAATTGCTAAAATTTAGTAATCTTTTCCGCCGTATTTTTTTCACAGTCTGTGATAAAATTTAAAAATATGAATTTGGTCTTGAAGTCGAGGTCGAGGTTAGCGTATATGTAGAGAAGGAAATGAAATGAACTCGTGCAAGATAGAGCCTCGCCTTCCTCTGCGCATGTACCTGCCAGCCGCTGTATATCGTCGTGACTGTCCGCAAATAGGACAATATTGTCTGCATAAAATATACCGAGAAGCTTCCGCTCAACCAGTGCGCCAGCTTGTTTGTGTGCCAGATCAAGCCCAACGTTGCTGCCTTCAAGCGCTTTTTAGATGCGGAAGCATCTTATACTCGCGCCTTGTAGTGCGCCGTCCGCGCCGTCCGCACCGCTTCTCGAACATTCGACAGCTGACGCGCGCGCATGCGCCGTCGCGCCGTCGCCCACCATCTGTGCCGCGCGCGCTTCTCCTTCGAGAACATTCGACAGCTGACAGCGCATGCGCCGTCGCGCTGTATATATACTCAAGGTCGGCGCTCGCTCGCTCAGTTGCCGTTCGTCGGTTGGTTTGTACGGCGCGTCGACGTCCAAGGTCGCGGTGAAATGAATTCTAACGAATCCACAAACACAATGATCGACGTCCCTTCGACCAGCGCCGCCCTTTCGCATACGTGTGTACGTGCTCACTCATTTAACACCCCCTCCTACAACCACGTTAACCAATTTAGCCATCGACCCAAGTAAGTCGCAACTTAACACCCCATTTCACAACCACGTTAACCAATTTAGCCATCGACCCAAGTAAGTCGCACTTTAACACCCCGTTAACCAATTATATGCTCCGCATCCTCCTCAGTGTTCCCCCGAGGGAAGCTGCGGGCATTTTTTTCATCCTCACCAAGTATAGTATTGATAACAGCGGAGACAACATGCCTGTCTCAGCCCCTTGTTAATTTTAACGCTGGTATTGCTGTTTATTTCTTCTCATTCTATGAAAACTTCAATTTCGTAGTATATTTCTCTCAAAAGCTGTATACAGTCATCACCTATGCCTACTTCCTTCAATATGTCCCACAAAATTTTTTTATAAACGTTGTCATACGGTTAAAATATGGCAAGATAAGCTCCAAAAAGGAGCCTGTTTTCTATTTTAAATATTTCTATTCACTGAGTAAGAACAAATAGGTTATCGTCCAACCACATGCCGATTTGGAATTCTTTATGAAGTACTCCGAAAATATATTGCTATGCACATGTTTCTATTTTTAGTTTTACTGCCTGCATCGCCGATCTGTAGAGCACAGATGTGATGATTCGCGGTCTATACGAGCGAATGTCATAGTTTTCTCTCTTGCCTTTATAGATTACGTCAAATCTACTTCTCCACCAAGTGTCTAGTATTTCCTTCTCCTCTAGGCCCTATTCTGTAAAATTCAGCAGTGCTTCTTCAGCGCTTTGTCCTTGTTCATTGATGAGGTGTACGGGAACCCCATCTAAGCCGGGAGTAGTGCACGTAGAAACTTTTCCTTCTGCTTTCTTCCAATTAAACTTATCAAGTACTACCTGTTTCTCGGTTGCACTATTTCCCATACTTTTAATCACCGGCAACCTTTTTAAACAAATAACGGGTGAACTAGCGCCACCCGACAATAAATATTATGTGGTTGGTTCCATTCAGTTGCACTTAAACACTTAATATTCTTGGTATTTTTCACGGGAAACCCCTGATTTTATTCATTTGGGAGGTAACAGCTCAAAATCAAGGCGCACGCAGTGTCTTTGGACCATTTGAGCACTCAGTGTCAGAAACCCTTGATTTTAGAATTGTACAGGACCTACACACTCGAGCCTGTTTTGTGTGTAGGACTTGAACCTAGCTTCGACCTTACGACAAACACCGACTAAAGTGTTATGAGGACCCACTGATGCTTGATGTAGGATAGAGAGTATACATGTACGCCCGTGCGTGAAGGGGGGGGGGGTACACAGGTTGCGACGAGTCGCACAATGTCCGATAAGGGTCGATGATAGTCGATGTAGTTTTGATAAGGTATCTACAGCATTCGAAGTGTGTTCGATCTAGTTCAATGAGGTTCGATGAAGGTCGAATGCAGATCAATTAATTTCATTTACGAGAGAGGGCTTTAAACATTCTTGGTTTCAAAATGTTTGTGCTCATTCAGGACGACCTTAATTGTGCACATTAGGTAACACCACGCACATGCTACTGTGTACTATGCCATTGTCCATTGCGCACGTGTGCGGTCGCGCCGCACACACCATCGCATATGTATACGTCATCGCGTATTACGGGCTAGGATGTTGTTTCGCTCTTATAGGTTTGTAGATTGTCGTGAACTGTGTTGTTTACTTCCGTGTTTTTTAGCCCACAGGCTAAAGCAAACTCCGTGCTAAGCAAGCTATATTTTTCTTCAAAAAAAAAAACTTTAAACCTAGAAAGCGGAAATGAGTTTCCTGTATGTAACTGCTATATCACCTAGAAACCGAAAATGAGTTTCCTGTAGGTAACTGGTTTATCAACGTTAAGGGAAAAAAAAAGTTTTAGCGTATCGGTCAAGTGCCACGGAAATGAATGACAACGAGTTTGTTTATGTATATTCAAAGAAACGTCCTCAAAATTTTTGTAAAGCACGTTCATAAAATTAACACAGGCAGAAAATGTTTCATGCTTTAAAGAAATTTAGAAATTCAATATTTTAGCCTCTAAGAAAAAGGAAAGATATTTTGCCGTAACATATTTTTCTGGGGCTTAATATGGACTACAAATGTCTGAAATTGCGTTTTCCAAAAGTCAACAATTTTTTTACATTTTTTCCTCTTTGACACCCTCCTTAGCCCCTTAGGTTGGCTAATATTCATGTTATTCTCACGTAATAGAAGCCTACATACGTTCTTGTAACAGCGCAAAGTTTGCTGCCGCACTGCAGAGGGGAATTTCAGTGTAATATCCAGTGGTGTTTAGTTGCACGTAACAGATAACATGATTGTTTACTGTAGCAGCAAGCCAACACATACTCCCACATTCATATGTAACATGGATTACTCACATTAAGCGTTTCGTACAGTATATCATGGTTGTAGTTTTTTAGTTGTCTGCCAGTAACTTTTGGAGTACCGCGTGGAAGTGTACTGGGTTCTTTGTTGTTTCTTCTGCACGTCATTGACATTCTTGATGCTGTTAAATCAAATGTCCAAATAAGGCTATTCGCTGAAGACTATGTGTTTTTTAAAGAAATCACGTGCGGTGTTGACTAAGATGGCTTAAAGGAAAGCTTAAGTCGCATTTTACAATGACGCTCTTATTGGAAAATGACCTTGAATGCAGAAAAAAGTGTTCCGTTCCTGATTTCCAGAAAGGAAATGTCCATTGATTCTAGATATATGTTCAATTCCTATCCACCTAAGTAAGTCACTAACTATAAATCTTTAGGTGTCACAATTTGCAATTACCTTTCCTGGAACCTCTATTTTCAAAACATATCTTTCTCTGCCTTCAAAATACTATGCTTTCTTAAATACAAACTTAAACATGCTCTGGTCTCTGTTAAACTTCTTGCGTATTATTACTTAATTCGTCCGAAGCTCGAGTACGCCTGAGTTGCATGTTACTCCTTCACACAATGTAACATAAAAAACCTTAAACGAATCTAAATACAGACTATCTGAATTGTTTTCGATAAGTTTTCTACTTTCAACTCACGAACCGAACTGATGCAGCCGAACGATATCCCCCGTCTTGAATCGCATCGAAAAAAACTGCGGCTTGACTTTCTGTCAGAGCTACCTAATAGTAAACTCGTACTTGATCCGGAAGAAGATTTGAGTCCACTATCGACGAGACCTACTCGCCAACATCACCCAAACGCTCTGACCCCTTATTTCGCCCGAACTGGCTGATTCGAATTTTCTTCTTTTCCGAGCACCATTAATCATTGGAACAACTAAGAAACTATATCATTTGTTTGCACACTTACTTTGCGTATTGTAGGTTACTTGAATATGTATGCTATTTAGAGTTCAACTAATAAGATTGTTTTACATTTTTATTGTGTTTTGTCTGCCATGCAAGAACCTTGTGTCCTCATAATGTAATTAATAAATAAATAGTTTAGTTAGATAATTATAGCACAGTGCAACTTTTCAAATGCCTCCGTTCAAGTCTGACATGCTGCTTTGGCATACTGCAAGAACTCTCACATTTAAGTGTCTGAGGTAACATGCTGACCATAATCGAAAGCTATTTGTACAACCGTACTTTTCGTGTCCGAGTGGGGAATGGTTTGTTACGAACATTAGTCCAGGACACTGGAGTGCCGCAAGGTGGTGTATTGAGTTGCACACTTTTCATTATAAAAATGAATATCTGGCATTCCTGCATTCCACGCATTATGTTTATTTGTACATATGTTGACGAGTGGCTGATCGGCTTTAAATGCTGCAATCTCGCAACGCGCGAGCGGCAGCTTCAACCTGGCTTGAATAAAATACCAATTGGGCAGACGAGAATGGGTTCATCCTTAGCCCGCTGAAAAATACATGCTTTTCGTTTACGTGAAAGGGTCGTCTGCATACCGTTCCGATAATTCATCTGGACGGACAGCGATTAGCTGTTGAAAGTGATCCCAAAATTTTAGGCATAATTTTAGACGTTATTGAAACATTTATACCTCACATGAACAAAAACTCAAATACACGTGCCTAAAGGCTATGAATATACTGAAGGTTTGCCGCGGACAAAATGGGGCAATGATAGAAAAGACCCGATGAATCTTTATAAAAGTCTTATGTGCACGCGCCTAGATTAGAGGGCAATAATCTACCAGCCAGTGACACCAAGAGCTTTGAAAATGCTTGCCCCGGTTCTTCATTTGGGCATCCGTCTTTCTGTGGTTGCTTTTCTCACTAGTCCGGTAGAAAGCATCACAGAATCCAACGAGGTGTCGCTGCAGCTGCGCACAGTTTACATGTCTTTTTTGTATTACCTCAAAGCGAACGCAGAAAAAAAGCACCCCTCACACTCCACAGTCAATGACTTATCCAATGGCACACTATTTGATAACCGTCTTTTGTTTCGACCGCCCTTCTCGCGTCGTGTGAAAAGCCTCGCTGAGCAAACGAGAGTGTCTCTTCTTGATCAATGTCTAATGGCTCCCTCCTCACATCTGTGACCGTGGCAATGGCAGCTCAGAGAATGTTATCGAAGTTACCAAACACACACCTCTTGTACACATCTGCGCGTACTTATAGAAGCTTCAACACAACTGCAATCCCTCTTACTTTTTGGCTCAAGGTCTGAACCATGAGTGTCCTATGCAGCAGTTGGGCTATCTTTTTCGGAATCCGGTTTACTGCATTCTGATACAAGCATCTTCACCACAAAGGTGTACGCATTACTTGCGGCTGTTAAACACAATGAACAATTAAAGCTACAAAAAGCAGTAATTTACAGAGACTGTGAACCTCTGAAAAGTCTTAAAAAACACAGAAACCCTGTCTTTGTTTTGCTTTACTCATTATTTTGCACACTATACACACTGTAAAAACATGTCATAGTCTGCTGGGTACCTGGGCATTGCGAGATCCGAGGTAATGTGAAGGCCTACCAGATAGCTGGTTCCTCCATGAAAACACTGCCAATACATTTATAGTCATTCCCGCATTTGCCCGAAAACATTTCCTCAAACGACACTTCAGAGCTGATTGACAAATCACATTGGATATCCAAACATAAAACAAACATGTTATCAAGCCGCAAATTGTAACCTGGCAGCCAGTATCGAAGTCACGCCACACAGACGTAACACTTACAAGGCTAAGATTAGGAAGCAAACACCGTACACATTTATATCTTCTGTCTGGTTGTGATCCACCCTCTTAGAGGAATGTAGTAATTCACTCACCGCTATCCATCTTTCAACATAAAGCAGGAAATTACACACTTTAAGAAAAAAGCACTTCCCATCACCCTACCGAGAGCAAATACCGCTTTATCTAATAATGTTCATTGGTAGGAATCCACTCTTCGAACTTCAGTTGCTGCTGGTGTTTTTAAAAAATGTTCATTACATTCATGTGATCTACTCTGGTAATGTGGAGCTCAACACCTGAACAGAGGTCGCTACTGCAGTAGATACACTACAAAGCACCTGTCTCGTGGCCCTTGGAAACAAGAACGTTGCAAAGACATTCGCGCTCTATCATCTCTCAACAACTTTATTATTAGAATCATTAGCCGCTTATTTTCACACTACAGGTGTCATGTATCTCTCATGATTTTAATACCTATATGTTTACCCTTCTTTAGCGCGAAGAATAGGTCGCTATGCAGCCAATAAACACATTCATTGCCCACATCGTTTGCCTCATATGCTGGCGCTCTTTCGCCATTATATGGCAGTTGCTCCAAGAAACACCATACATATCACCAGCATAAACATCTTCAAAAATTTCGTGTTTTTTTGGAAGGCAATATTTCAGACCACGCAAAATGAGCCTAAACATTCTTGATAAGGCTTGTTTGATCTGCGCTCCTTCATAAATTTAAGTACTATGTTTAGGTGATAGCCGCAATTGAAGCATACAAATGATCAGCATTAGGTGGACACAAGACAAGGCAGCTGAACCTAAGCTAGTCATGCCTTGTAGTTTGTGGCTGTCACTCTTGCAATCTCTGCTTGCAATCTACATTGTATGTTTGCTTTATTTTTGCATAGGTGAGCCTTGCGTCGAGCTGTGTTCCAAGGAGGCTACTGCGGAACTACCACCGGATCTAATCATGCGGCTCTTGTATTTACTCATCGGGCAGTCGGATGATAGTTATTCATCGCTGCCATTGAGGTAATATGTCCAGTGAGTGCAAGTTTTTTCATGACACAATTGCTTTCCGTGTAGCTTGGTTCACCATTCTTGTCTATCACAATAACATTTTCAACACGGCGTTCACATATATATGCATGTCTGATATATTCCTTCCAGGACTCAGCCGAAGAACTCTTGGCTTTTGCTTGTATGCAGAGTACACCCATATTAAGGAGAGCCCAAAGACTTATTGTTAATTCACTATGCTTGTTGCCCCCCTTCCCCCAATTTACTAACGACGTGCGAACTATAATTCCTAAAAGTACAGTTGTAATGGCATCATTCTTAATTCTTTCATCTTCTACCCGTTTGGCATAATTTTTCCACCGTGCAAGCCCAGTTTCCAAAAATGTAGTTTAAATATATCAATTTTCACATCACATGCTCATTGTTAGGTGATCATGTGACAAAAAACATTAGGAAGCTCTTAAGCTTCGCATTTGATTGATTGATTTGTGGTGTTTAACGTCCCAAAACCACCATAAGATTATGTATGAGAGACGCTGTAGTGGAGGGCTCCGGAAATTTTGACCACCTGGGGTTCTTTAACGTGCACCCTGAGCTTCGCCTTAGGGTGCAGCTTAGGGTGCACACACACACACACGCACACACGCACACACACACACACACACACACACACACACTCACACAGTAAATCGTACCAGCGCACGCGTGCGAATGGCACATACAGCAGGTTCTTGATCTAAAGCAAGAGTCACAAGGCCTCCAAGATACATGCCGCACGGTCACCAATTCGGAGGCTATAAAAGAGTCTCACAATGTCTCACAGAAGGCAGCAAATTATCCAGCGTTTGTTGTTTGCTTGATCGACGCCTTTGGAAAGGCATGCTATGTTTTCTATTGGATGAACGTAGCTCTCTATTTTTAGAGCTCTTTCAATATTCCTGTGTGTTTTTAGGGGCGATGGCTGCACTATCCCAACCTTTTCCGAAATAACTTGAGGCCTCCGAATTGTGCCTAAAATCGCCGAACGGGCTCGTTTTCGTCGTGACACCTGGCGAACAAAATACGTTGAAGGGGCCCCCAAACACTTTTTCAAGTAACCATGAAATGAAATCACTAGAAAAGCTTATCGCCTCATGAATTCAATGCCGCAAATTTTTTAAGAATTCGTCTGGTGCGAGAGGAGTTACAAAGGTTTGTCGCATGCTGCAATCGCACTCTCTCTTCTCTCGTCCTGACTGAAGCGCTGGAAGCTAAGCAGAAAGGGACGGCAGCGGCAAAGAAACTTCGTCACCCGCGGCTCGTGACTTTCAGCGGCTTTTTTTTTCTTCGAATGCGTGGCTTTTTTAGTGTGATCGCGCACGCACGCTGGGACAAGTAGCGGCCTCCCGCGGCGATCTCTGTAACGAGCCTTTTTTCTCGCAGACGATTTTTCGCTCATAGCCAATGGGGCAGACGCTGACGGTGGAATTTCTGTGACACGAGCTCTCACACGCTATTACGCGTTTATACTGAGTATGGCAGCAAATTCATTCTGCAGTGCATACATGTTTTTCCCAACATTATAGGGCTCTCATATGCTTCAGTGTGCTCATCAAACACTCTATTACGCAATTATTTTTTTTTCTTGTTTCCTCAGTGCAGATTGTGGAGGTTCCTCCAAGAAGAATATCTGTAGAACTTCTTTCTCAGATGATGCTGGTTTTCCCGAAAGTAACCGTTCTAAATCTCAGTTGTAATTGCATTCTTAGTCAACCCCTGCTATTATCTTTCCGAATGGCTGTCATAATTTTGTTTTTTTTTCTATTAATGCAGCAAGCGCTTTATTTCTACAGCAAAAGTTGGAGAAGGTGAAAGTTTCGTTAGAAATCAAAACTAATTACTTGACAAGTTTTAAGCTAATGTTATTATGTTGATATATATAATAGTATAAAAATGAAATGCCTGTTTCCATTTAGAGGCTGCAGATGGACTTCTGTTATATGCACTGAAACAGCATACACTCTCATTCCGATATCACAAACACGGATATAACAAAATATCACCTACAACGACATGAGCGAAGAATAGTTTTGCAATATATAATGTTAAAAAGCTTTAAAATGAATTAATAAATAAAGCTATTTTCAAGTAAGATGCCGTTTTTTATTGAGATTTCAATATTTTTTCACAACATGACAACTGGTTTTTTTTGCAATGGCTTCCGCGAAAATTATTCCTGTTATTACCACTGTTCTTCTTTAGAACTGTTTTCTCCAACACTTAGTGATCTTGCAAAGCTGAGGGGACAAAAATACATAAGGTGCTTGGTAAGGTCCACAAGACACATTTCATTGCACCAGAAATTATATGGACAGGCTCGACTGGTTTTCACCGTCGTCGCCGCCGCCGCCGCTGGAGCTGCTGTCTTTAACGTATATGTATATGTATATGTACGTATAAGGGGAAAGATGCGTTAGCCTCCTCTTTCTGTGGAGTGCACATCCACTTTCTAGCCCACCACGGGACGTCTGCGCAAGCGCTTATCTCATTAGCGAATAAGGGGGTGGGGGTGATTATGGTTGCCGTGGTATCGCGCCAACGGTCAGCTCACGGCTTGCGCCCTCACAGCAGGCGGTATCTTCTACGGGCTGCGCTCTCAACATGCAAGAATGGTGCCAAAAGTCTACCTGGAGCGGCCTTGTTCTTTTACACCAGCGTTTTGTATTGTTATGCGACATGGGAGCTAAATTAGTTGACTGCAAGCCTCACTTTGTATATCAACGCTGTCACTAAGCACGAGCCTTCTTGCGGTCATCTACTGTGGCCACGCCATAAAAATCTTCATTGCTTAGCAAGTGCATGGATGCTAGAGTTCACATTGGTCCTAAAATTGCGAGCCTTGCTTCGTAAAACATTCGACAATGTTGCTATCGCATTGATTGATTCGCCCTTTTGGCGATACTGTGACTTCTTTCTGTTTCTCATAGCTGCATTTACCTATGTGTAAAGATACATGAATCGGCCCAAAGCATCACAACATTTCATATCTGCTCGTGTAAAGGCCGCGGCCCGAGCTTGGCAGCCTGAAAATGGGGTCGACAACAAAAATTTAAAACACAAGGAAAAACGATGGAAAATTTCAGCAGATATGAAGTCCAAGCAACTTCGTACGTGCATTCTGACTGAACAATTCCAACTGATTGCTTAAGGATTTGAAGTTGTGGCGACCCACAACGCTATGGGTTTAACATGAGTACCTAATCGAAAAACAAGCTAGCAAACTGAGAGGAAGCTGTATTTGTGAATATAATGCTGAATTTCGTGGTGTGCTTGATTGAATGGCTTCACCGTAAAAAGGACAGCAGTCACCAGTCAGTTGTTTACGGTAATTTAGTGATGTAATCGGCTACGGAGCATGCCATACCCATCAGCAAATAAATGTACGAAATGGCCTATTCCTGTGTGAGGGCCATGCATAATCGAGATCACGACAATGAAGTGTGTCCTGTGGGGTTTTTATTTTATCCAGCTTGGTGATGGGTAACGCTCGAACGAGCTGTACAAAATATGTAGTACTTGAGACTTTTGGCAGAGGCAAAAGACTTCACCTAATTCATATAGGGGGTGGAGAGAGGGGGGTTCTTTTTTTCTTGCCGTTTCGCTACTGTGATGTGCACATTTGGGAATGTTCTCTCATTCATTGCATGCCAATAATGTCCTAGATACCCATTGGGAACCCTTGATTATGCTGTCCTTTTATTTGCAGACGTTCGATCACAACTAGACTTTCGTTCGGAAGGTGGCAGTATTTTGTATAGTGACGCTGCATGGCGTAGTTGGCTCTGATTTGATGAAGCCACACTTTGAATGCAAGTCATGTGTCCAGTTGTTCAATGTTTCACTTGTTAAGAGTACAACAAATGTTGAGCACTTCAATCTTACGAACACCTATAACAGCGTAATTCTATCCTTAAAAAATAATCATGAGATTTAAATTTGGTTGACTATGCTTTATTTGAATATTTGAATAAAAAATCTTGTACCTTGACCGGTATAGTTTGTGTGTATTAATTACAGGTTTGCATATGTCTCTCGCAATTGAGTCAGATTTAGAACTTATGAACGCTGAGAATTGCTTAAATGTGATGTTGAATTAACTGCCATCTAGAAAGGAATATATTTATTTCATTTTTTTTGTTTAAAAACCTCAAATGCCGTTATCACGAGGATAATCACTAAAAACTACAAAGAACACAAATTAAATGAAGTGGAAAACATCATTTGAAATAGGCAAACAACATAAAACTGCAACCTGATTCAGCAAAATTTCTCTTCAGATAACAAGAAAAAGAAAGGTATTATAATGTGATTAGATTGAAAATTGTGCGTGAAGATCTTGAAATTTGCTAGTGTTATGTTACAAGGCAATGCCTGATGACAACAATAATGCGTGATGAAATTAATATGCCTGATTAAATACTTGATAAAATTAATCATAATATTATCAAGACTGGCAGTTTATATGTCTGATATTACGTGTATGATCACGACGTGGGAAGAGAGCTAGTGGTGACTGAAAGCATTCACCGAGAAGAGAATGTTGACAAAGGTATAGAACAATGATAATCGGGAAATTTTACGGCGAAGTGCTAAGTTCTTCGACTCGGCTTGCTTCTTTAACGAAGTGACGCTACTGTAATGTGAATGATAAGAAAAAAATGAATCGCACAGCATGGTTTTCAGAGCTTCGAAGTTATTACTTTTACGTGCTTGTCCAGCGTCCCAGATGGCAGACGCGTACTCTAATTTCGGGTGGAGCAACCTTATGTAAATAAAATACGTTTGAGGAGTTTGAACTGAGCGGTTAGCATTGACGAGGTTAATATTAACGTGGTTGAGCCATTATAAGCTTGACAGGAAGTTTATATCAAGGTAATTGTGAGTTGTGGTAAGTTAAACAGTGCTGTTATCAAGAAACTAGGTGGTAAATATGTGGTGCTTATTAGTGAATGATATTTGCTTAGTTTTGGAAATATTTCTTGATTGGCATTGAACAGTCGGAGCACCATTTACTTATGGCTTCAAATTCAATCTGTAAAAATACACTATTTGTGCTACGTATTACACGTCGGTAAACCACCCAATCATCTAAATAATTTAATTTGTTACTACATAGGAATGGGCAAATCATTTATTATATATCGGAAAAAGTCAAGATTTAAGCACGCTGGCCTGAGGAACTCTACATGATGCGTCAAGAAAACATGAGTCAGAATATCTGATAGATGTTAACTTGAATGCGGGACGAGAGAAAATTAGAATTCCATTCTATTATTTTAGGGTGAACTTCAAGTCGGGAAAGTTTCAGCAACAGCCTTTAGTGTAACACGCGATGAAATGTTTTTGAAAAATCGAATAATATTGCATTATTATAACAACCAGTGCCTATCAGTGCATGAGCGTCGTTAATAAACCCGGCGAGTTTGGGTGACATACTTGAAGTCCTTCAAAAAATCATGGTGGTGCCTAGAAATAATGCTGTGATCTCCAAGGCGAGTGATGATAAATGTATGTACGATATTCTCGAGTAAATTACAGATTGTTGTGGCTAATGATATGGGACGATAAATTAAAACAGAAGCACAATCACCTGATTTTAAGATGGGTATGATTTTGGCTGTGCGCAAGTCACCGGGGAAGCGACCGGTTGTTAGAGATTGTGAAAAATCAATCTCTTAAGATTGAGCACATAGTACATGGTGTGTTTTATTTCAATTTTTGTTTTGAAAACCTATATAATTGGAACGGGAGGACGTTTTTCGATTCTTTACAAGAGATAATACACCTGGCTCACTGATGACAACCTCTTGCACAGCGATTCTCAACACCCCCTTAAGGTAGGCTGTGAGTTTAGGTTTTTGCAAGTGAGGACTGTCGTATACGCATCATTAAGAACTTGAGTGCTTTGTGAGTAAGGATGGCATCACCATTAGGATCCGCCATGCTCGTACCATGCTCGCGAAGTGCATGACCAAGGACGCTATGATTGTGCTGCAGGTGGACCAGAAACCCGGTAACGTTCATGGGCCGCACCTGACAGCATCGATGAGTGGCCCTTCACTGTGCGGGAAGGAGCAAGAACGGGAGAGACGAGGTTCAGGCATGGCGGGCACCTGGGATAACAGTCAGAAGACGCCGATGGGAAACCGTGCATGTGCCTTCCGCGTAGCCAAATTCACCGCCGCCATGGCCACGACATGGCCTCGCTCCCGTCCACTGGCCAGCACAAGCCACGCCTCATCCCCCTGGCAACGACAATGTTGGCTGAAGGTGGGTGCATTTATTTGTCGCTTTTTTCTTGATCTTTAGACGTAATCGTAAGTCTCGCACCTCACAACATCGAGTAGTTGTGCCGTGTTGCGTCTACCATTCTTTCGCTATTTTAACGCGTATGCATTTTTAGGCTACTCCCTCAGCAAATAAATCCGTCCGCGTAAATATGTCCGTCCGGATATAGTCAGGGTATAGTGTTTTCAACAGAGGAGCGCTCTAACTTTATCGCAGTTTAACCACCAAGAAAACTAAGTACGCGCCGCGACAAGGTCACTGAGCGCATGAAAAGAATTTTGGGACATCTGGATGTAACGCCATCTCGCATAAGCGACAACGGTGGCCTTCCGCAACTGAATGGCAAGTTGTAAAACGGAGATCTCGCGAAAAAAACGATTGCCCAAAACAATTCCCGGTTATAAGCAGAAGAGACCCGTAGAAGCATTGTGGTAAAATTAGCGTTGCAATACAGGCCACGCCTTTCCCCAGTTTTTTATATACAATCAGGCCCATGTGTGTCCAATGAGCTGAATTTATTTGGCCTGGGAAGCCGCACGTTTTGAAGTCTGTTACCGTAATTTTACCAGGAGACTTTTCTGCTGCATATATTCGCGACTCGTATTCGGCAACTCGCTTTTTCATTTGACATTTTGTTCAAGCCTGCTTATCATTCATTTATGGCAGAACGCCATTGCGGCCGCCAATTCATGGTGCCATGTACAGATGTGCTCAAATCCTAGGATTATCCCAAGCAATGGGGTGCACAGCTGTGTGCCGGCCTCGTTATTCTAGACACTGCATTGCTACCAGCCCTCCTGCCAGGAAAACGCGCGCATCGCTCGGTCGCACCAGAGCCAACGTCACAGCCAAGTGCATTTACGCTCCATTATTTTGTATAAAACCAGCGCGTGGCGGTAGCGCGTGGCGGTAGCGCGTGGCGCCAAATAGATTTGGTGAGACAGAAGAAGGTCTGCACTGGCGCTGACAAGCGACACTGTGGGAGTCGACTTGCTTGTAGTAGTCATCAACATAGTACGGTCGGAAAGACAGACACGATTGTCCTGGGGTAGACTAGAACTTTGCATCACTTCATATAATCTGCCTTACTTCTCATAACCAGGAAGTGATAAGCTCCACCCTGCCTTCAGTCACGTGCCACTACTTCCAGCTACGCCATACTTGTATTAAGACTGCATTCAATAATTAGGTCAACTAGAGGCCATTGTTAAATATTAATTCGGAAGAGCAGTGAAGACGACGAAGAGTTCCAAAGCATGCCCGGATAGCACGCCACCATTCCATTTTCGTTCGTCCGGTCAAGAAGACGTTCTCTAATACAGCTCCGCTTCCTGGTTTTCGACATCATGATTTTCGACCCCTAACGATGAACCGAGCGCCCTTGAAGAGGACTGCTGATCAACGCGATCAACGCGGTGACGCTGGGCGAGGAGTGAACAATCCACGTCATCACAAAACTTCAATTCCCGACGTGAAGATATGGAGAGACTATGACGGAAACGCACGACGGTCCGAGCGGCGGTAACCAGGATCATCAACGATATTGCAACTTTTATACAGACGAAACCAACGCCGAGCGGTGAGCTAAGCGATCTTCTTAACCTGCTGAAGATAAGCGAGACTCTGTTAACAAACCTCGACAGCCAGATAAAAGAGTATGTTGCTGAAGATGACCTTGAGGATGAGATTCAAAGCATTAAGCAAGACCAAGATTCTATCGTTCTAGCGAAGTACCGCGCCGAACGTATTTTATCTGCACATCAAGTCATAGCTAGGCACGCATCTCATCATGACTCTCCTTCAGCCCGTGCACTGATTAAGCTTCCTAAGCTTGATATACCAAAATATTTAGTGACCCCATTAAATGGCTTGAATTTGGGGATCAATTCGAATCGCCTCGCTAACGTAGACAAACTGAACCATCTCCAGAGCTACCTGTCGGGTAAAGAGGATGGTCTGATTAGAAGCTTGGCTACAACCAACTAAAGTTATAGCTCAGTTATAGATCTTCTACAAGAAAATATTCGCCATAAATCACTGATTGTGATTAACCACTAGCATCGACTTCTCAACCTACGTAACTACGCTCATGCGAAGATTTTGAAGGGCTTCAAAGGCTGTATGGAGAGGTGCAAACCCACGTGAGATCCCTTCGTAACCTTGGTGTCGGAAAGAGAGAGAATGGAGTGTTGCTCGAAACAGCAATAATGCAGACTCTGCCGAAAAAAATGGTACTTGGTTATACTCAGCACACCTTGTATTCGAAAAATACAAGTGGTATTACAAGCACACTTGATGGATTGTCTATTGTTCTAGTGTTCTTGAGCCTGGAAGTGAGAAACGAGGAGCAGGCGTTGCTAATGATAGTTCATCAACGAGAACGATCCCTAACTGGCAAACCGAAACTTAAGGAAGATAACCGAGTTTTAGTATCTATGTTAACTGTCAAACTCTATCTAGGGAGTTGTTTATTCCACGATGATAAATGTCCCACGGTGGATGACTGCGCATCTTAGCTAACGCCAACCGAGAAAAAAGAGCAACTACGCAAGTTGGGATGTTGCTTCCGATGTGCTCGACCTTTTCACAAAGCAAAGTAATGCAGAATCCGGAGGAGGTTCAGTTACGCAAATTGTCAGGGAAGGCTCATCACTTCTTTGTGCGATCCAAAATGGAAACAGAAAAAGAAATAAACGCAGACCACTGTTTCCAGCTCACCTGTGGACGCTTCAAAGAGCCCAGTACTTCTACAGACCGAACAAGTCTGGGCTCAGGGCCCTGAAGAAAACGCCTTGTAAACTTGTTATTTGATGACGGTAGTCAAAGCAGCTTCATCACAGAAGAGTTGTCTAGAAAGCTGGAAGCCACCGTGTTAGCCGAAAAAACAGCATTCTATCTCTTGATTCAGAAATATTTCTGCAGCACGGAAATCTTATCCGAGAGTACGAGTGACGCCGCATGGCCAGTACGACTCAAAGTCGATTGAAATCGAAGCTATAGAAGAGCCAGAAGTATTCAGTGACCAGTAAGCATTAACATGGACAAATGTGCTTGAAACAATGATGGAGCGGAACTTACGTTTGGCGGATGTCACTGTATTTCAGGTCTCACCTGATCCTAGTAATGCGTGTTAATATGAGCTGACTAATACTGGCAACTCGTCGGTGGCAAAATTCTTTGACTAGACGACTTCTGAACTACCGTTCAAACCATCGTGGAATGGACACTACATGGCGATACCAGATGTTTGCCGAAGCTCGAAGAGCCAGACACTGTAAGGCCCTTCAACGTATGTTTAATGGAATCCAACGTCTCCGAGCAACTGAGAGCATTCTGAGAAGTGGAGTATCTGGGACTGGGCCACGAAGAGATACCTTCAAAACAGGACGAATACTTTCTGAATAACTTTGTGGAAGCAACTGTTAAAAACCATGGACGCTACGAGGTTGAACTTTTCTGGCGCAACAATTATTCCGAGCTTCAAAACAACCGAGATGTCGCTTTGAAGAGGTTTTTGTCTTTACAGAATAAGCTAGGTCGGGAACCAGAGTTTCGGAAGCAATATTACAATGCGATAAAGAGCTACTACAACAATGGCTTTGCTGAGAAAATTCTAACGAGCAGTACGATCGGACATGTCACCTATTACATACCACACAGAGCGGCAGTGAAACAACACAATTACAACAAAGGTGTAGTGGTATTCGACGCCTCGTCCCTTACTCCAGGCTGTCCTTCTCTCAACGAAGTCTTGTGCGCAAGGCCTGATTTGAACCTCAACATTCTTGACCTGCTGCTGAATTTTCGCAACTTCAAGATAGAAATTTCCACCGACATCGAGAAACAATTTCTTCAAGTGTCACTGGCCGAACAAGACCGAGGCGCATTTTATTACTTTTGGTTTGAGGAAGCGTCTTCCAACCTTGAAACCTACGAATAACAAGGGCTCTTGTGGGTGCCTGCACCAGCCATTTCCTTTTCCGCGGAAACTCTGCGACACCACTAATGAAAGGCAAATACCCTACGACTGCCAAACTACTAAATGAGCATTTCTATGTTGATGATTTGGTCATCGGAGCACAGAGCGTAGAGGAAGTAACAACAATTGTTACCGACTGCTTTAGTATTCTGAAAGACGTGGGGATGAATAGAAATATGTGGACAACAAATGATGGACAGCTATGGGACTATTACAACCACCAAGACTTGAAGAAACAGTTTGATGTCGTAAATGAAAACAAGACTGTTGGACTTGTTTGGGATACCGATAAATACATTTTAAAGCCATCGCTAAACAAGATGACTAAATCATTAGGTGAGCCAAAAGTTACGAAGCGACAAAATTTAAGCTTTGCCTCAATCATGTACTATCCTTTCGGATTCCTGGCGCCTTTCATTCTGGTGGTGCAGTTATTATTATAAAATACAAGCTGTGGCTGCAGAAACACACCTGGGATCCCAAGTATATTCTAAAGTGAGTGGACAGCATGGATGAAAGGCTTCCGATTAGTCAGTCAGTTTGTCAGGTTTTGAGACATTTTTGACAACTTTTTTCGGACAACAATTTGCGTATTTTCATCCATGCATTATTCGATGCAAGGGAAGCCGCGTGCGGGAAACGTGCTCTACCTTCAGATACGAGACTTCAATAGCGCCAGTAAAAGTTCTGTTTCTAATAACGTAGTGTAACTATATGTGTGCGCGCTCACCAAGATCCTAATCCAGAATAGTTGATTGTTTTTAATTTGAAAACGATCTTTGACTGATTTATTCGTGGGGCTTCAACGTCCCAAACCACCATATCGTTACCCAAAACCACCATATGGTTATGAAATACGCCGCATTGGAGGGCTCTGGAAATTTTGACCAACAGGTTTTTTTTAACGTGCTCACAAATCTGAGCAATCGGGCCTACAGCATTTTCGCCTGCATCGAAAATGCAGCAGCCTCCACCGGAACTCGATTCCGCAACCTGCGGGTTTGCAGCCAACTACCTTAGCCATTAGACCAACGCGGTGGGGCGAAGGACAATCTTTCAGAACGTGAAAACGTTTAGATTACGATTTACGAGTTGACGCTTTTCTTGCGAAAAGTATACAACTTCTCTGAACACAATCGTAAAATTGTGTAGCATGGTGGAACCATACAGATTTCCGCATACATAAAAGCATGTAAGATGACTCTCTGACACAATCGAAATAAAATATGTATCATGCCTAAAAAACAGGCAACGCAAAGCAAACACATATAAGGCATACAATTACTCTCATACTGGCATATACCCGCGCGGCTAAGAAAATACTGTTTTAGCATCCGACGCGAAGTGATATTTAGCTTAATGTTTCCCCCTCAAGCTTAATGTTTCCCCCTCAAGATTGTTAACCAGTAGGATATACGATACGGTAGCCGGTTTTCTCCACGATTGGTTCGCAAAAAAGGCACAGCCTGAGTTTCACGCTCTCGAATGACATAGTTGAGGTGGTGTGGTTTTCTCAAGTTACAAAGACGAATAAATACAATGAGGACTCGCTTTACACCTTCGTTATACTTCATCGCCACTCCTAATTGCAACAAAAGGGGAGAACATTAAACTGACCAAATAATGGACTTGTATGGCTGTCATAAGGATTACACGCAACATGCCACAACTCCTTTTTATTTTGTACAATAAATAGTCTTAACACTTTTCAGTAACATTGTTCTGCATACTAAATAAAATAATTAGCACGAGAGATAAACATTGTTTTATGCAACAATAGCCGTATTTTTTATGGAAGAACATATTGAAGCCTACAAAATGCCCCGCATGCTTTCCCTATACTTGTTTCTACGCGATTGATGTGTTTGTCCCACAATAAGTGATATTAAAAGATTAGACCTATGGACGTTAAACCCAACATATAAAACAATCATGATTACACCTAGAATTTTCTTGTCAGCCATGACGTAGATTTGTTCGGATCATAGAATATGTTTCGATCATGATTTATGTGTTTTT